>KK117702.1:435171-462016 GCA_000611955.2 Stegodyphus mimosarum
GAAATTACGGAAAAATTTCATTTCGCATGATATTCAAAGCTTGAACTTGACATCTGCATTAACTTAAATAATTATTTTGCTTTTCTGCGTTTTATTATTTTCATGCTATTCTTTTATAAATTGGTTAACTGTGATGTCTTGCAATTAAATCGAGTGAAAGTTGAACAATGATAAAGTCCTAAAGTGGCCGTTTGACAGTGGCCACAGAGATCCAGGCTTTATACTTTTACGAATAAATTTTTCTATGAAGCGTAAATACATTTTTAGGGATTAGTAAAATAATTGATAAATATTTTACTGAACTTTCATAAGAAAAGAAGGAAACGAAGCTATATAGAATAGTATTGTTATTTAGCACTTGCGATGGTTTAGTTCTTCTGGCGTCTTTAAAATTCGTGGAAAATTTAACCAACAAGATCTAATTGTATACTCCTGTAATATGTACCTTATACATAGAATGGATAACCAACAAGATCTAATTGTATACCTCCCGTAATATGTACCTGATACATAGAATGGATATCACATTTAATTGCAGTTTTTATGCATGAAGAATCTGCAACTTATATTTCAACTTTGCTTTCTAAGCTCTGGAGAGGAATTTTTTGTTAACTGATAAAGCAAAAAATATTTAATTTACAGAAAACACTCGCAACTTTCAAATTTTCATATCAAATGTATCGTTTTTTGAAAATTTTGCTGAAATATTCCAGGCGTATTTGGAACGCTGTTTCGTTATGTAAAATTTTGCAGCGAACATCACTGAAGAAGCATTTGACATTATTTGAAATTCCATAACTAACTAAATAAGCAAATGGAGTAAACGAAAATAGCGAATTCATAAGGCTCTGTTTTAAGCATGCACATGTGCAAACGGTGCCGCAATTATTCGCCTTAATTTCCGAATTAAATATAGTATTTTCAGTATTTTCATTTGTCAATAATTTTTTAATCATCTGGACAGCGTAAAAAATTAAATGTGATTTTTAACTTCTAATATTTTAAATATATTTTGTCAGTACGTTATAAGAAATTTCTATAAATGTTTAACTCTACGAGTAAACATTGTGGACTATGATAACGCTGTTATGGATATATAAAATCTAATTGAAAGATTATAGTAAACTACGCGATGTAACTTAGCTTAAAAAATTACTAATCTGAAAATTTTGTTGCATTAAGTAAAGAATTATTTTCTGATTAAGATATTTTTTATTACACTTAGTATGCTTTTCAATATTTTAAATTCTCTAACTCCCTACCCATTTACACTTGGTGGTATTGGTTTCTAGGAGTGGTATAGCTTTTACTGAAAATGTGTTGAAACATTTTACTGTTGGTTAACATGTTATGAAACTATGATATTCAGAAAAATACCCTGAAATGTTAATCTCTCTACCTAGCAGTTTAGATGTTAACATTTCATTTAACAGTAAAAGAACTATATAAGCTTTTTGTGATTTCCATTGAATTCTGTTTCTATTTGATTGCAACATTTACGTTTATGTTTTACATACAAACAAACACATACCCTTACACATGAATTAATTTTTAAATGTACACAGCATTCCTTTCATTACTGGCAAATCGTATAATATATATATATATATATATATATTTATAATTAAATGAACAAGTTAACTTTGGCAGCAGTATTTAACACCTGATTGGATTACATGCTGTATTCAATTAAATATTACGAGTAAGCCTCCGATACTCTAATGAATGAAATAAGCGAACGAGTGAAATTGGCTACGGTTTGAATTACGTAAAAATAAGAATGGGATAATAGAGAAGTAGAGAATAATTATAACTTTAAGGTTGTATGTGCATTTTAAAACTTGGCAATAAGATTAAACGAAATTAAATAATAAATAATATTAAAGAAAGATTAAACAAAGCTAGATCAATTATTTTATTACTTTATTTTACAACATAACTAAAACACTGCACAGCAATGAGCAGCAGTAAAGTTAACAAAATAAATCAACTCATGAAATTATCAGAAACTTCGTAGTACACAATGTTTCGTGTAAAAACATTGTTACTATTAAACATTGTTAAACAGTAGTAAATATTGATCAGCTAAGTGCGTCCGCGCTACACATATTTTTTTTTCTCTTTACCTTTTCTGATATAAGATTTATCGCAAATTTACAGTTAGCTAAATAAGGCATAATCTTGTCAGAAAGAGTTGAGCATTATTCCCCCTCCCCATCGGGGAAAAAACTGCAGAGAATTCAGTTTACTTAAAAGCAGACAATTTTCAACTTTCTAGTGTTAGTTCTTCCACCACTACTCATATTTCAAGAAAAATAAAATTGCTTTACTTATTAAATTACTTTGCGTATTTTTTGCGTTTTCGCATAGGTGTCCCATTTTTGTGTATTTATTTAAACATTCTTATCATTTAATTTATTGAAATCTTTTAAATTTTGATTCAGAATTCGAAATGTTATTTAATATTGACCATTCTTTGATCTTTATATTTTTCATTAAATCTCTGCCTAAAAGTTCTCTAAATCATTTGTAACTAAAGTATTTAAAATCCGTAAACTCATGGGTCAGATTTCCAAAATTTTATTTCTTTCAAAATTTCATTCTTTCATACTTTGACCGACGTATTTAAATCAGTCGTAAATTTAAAGCGTTCTTGGTTACATTTTATATTTTCGTGTAAACATGTCGAGATAACCTAAACAAATTTTATTTCCTACATATTTCAGTAATGGAGCTAAATTCCATCCTCTTAAAAATGCGTTTTATATTTCAAGCAAAGTACATTCCCCTGGAAGTGCTTAGAATTTTATCATCCGAAACAGCGTGGAGATATCCGAAGTGACATGAAATCACTAGCATTTTTCCCGAAGACTCAAACAACTAATTTTCAATTTAAAACAGCTTGTAAATGACCCTTTCATACCGCAAAAGAACGCGCTTACTTTCATTTTATATATCTACCACCTTCATACGTCATTAACCTCAGCATTAAGATGTCCGTAACTGTTTTTAAGCCATATTCGTTGGTACTTAAGCGAAACCGCGTCTTAGCTACTTACGCTCAGCTCCGCTTTTGGCAAGACGCCATCTTTGGAACGGTATTCCCAGCTGCATGTCTACGCAAAGTTTAGGCGACTGGATTGAGACACAAATAGCTTCTTTAGCACCTTGTGGTTTACTTTCTTTGAGCGACTCCGGTGCGGAGAGACATTTGAAACCTTGAGCTTCATGTTATATGCATTTGGTGAGTGTGTGTTTCACAATTGTGCAGAATATTCTTCTTTAGCTTCAATGTTTTATGTGCCGTTTTTGAAACGGTAGATAAAGCGTAGAATTCGGGAAGTATTCTTAATGCTATTGCCAACTGCCAAATCTTTTAAATGAAAACGAACTTTTACTCTCTTCCTAATGTATGTGCTGTAATAAATGTCATACCTTTTTTTAAAGCTAAATTCCAGATGCGTTAGTAAAACTAAATGGAATGAAATAAACTACATAATCAACTTGCGGTGAGTAAGAGAAAATCGAAAAAAAAAAAGCTTTCAGCGTTTAATAGTTGTTCCTTTTTCAACTAGACAAGAAATCTCACAGGAACTGGAACACTTACCTGTTCTTTTTCTTTTACATCCATCAATACAATGTCGGTTCCACATGCACTGTGATAGTTTTTTTTTTTTTTTTTTTTTTTTAAAGAATGATTTCACAAAGTTCACCTGCTTTCATTGTTTATATATACATTCATTGTCAATATCAGAACTATAAAAAACTGTTCTGTTGTTATTATTGATCTAAATATTTCTGATGTTTGTTTGTCTAATTAGTTAATTTTTTATATTCGCTTCTTTGGTGAACAGAGATGGAAAATATCTCAAATACGTACTTCTTTATTTCAAATAATAACACGAAAATAACTGGCATAAATTTGAGAATCGAAAAATATTTAAATATTTTGTTGTAAAAATTTTAAAAAGGGGGAAAAGACACATATATACATATCTGTTAATAATAAGATATACTGTAATAAACAGTAATGTAAGGATTAATATTTTCACTAAAAGCACAAAAGCTTTATCTGTTAATGACTTAAACTAGTATCCTTTTGATTGCCAAATAATCTTCCTTCAATATTTGCTTTAACATATGCCTCTTTCCGAGTAAAATTCCAGCGACAGAATCTCATTTCAAAAGTTTTATGATAATATATGACATGGAAATCGTAAATAATATTTCTTTAAAGAATTAAAAATAAAAAACTAAATTTTTCAAATTTAAATAAAATTAGCTTGTTTTGGGACACGTGGGTTTTACGCAAAGGAATATTTCGAAGGTCTTCATACAAAGCGTTAAATTACGCTGTTTAATTTTTTTTTCGGCAAAAGTAAATGCGTTATTGCTTTTTAATATTTATACACTTAATGTAGTTTTTCCGCGCAAAGTTAATATTTAGTTTATTAAAAAACTGCATAATTAGAGTTGGATTTTACTTGTTCTCTACAGTCACTTTTGATACGAATGCAATTTATACAGAGATTTATTGTGTCACAAATGAAAAATATGTTCACATTTTGGATATGACAGCTTTTTTATTCTTCCCTGAAATGCATGATTATTTTAACTCTTAATTTCGTATATTTTTTCTGCACCCATATACTGTTTTCATATTGTAGTTGCTTATTTTTTCTCAGTGAAGATTCTTATTATGTCTATGTTACACATTTTTAATCTTACTCACAGTGCCTGTACATTTTATATTACTTTTTCGATACTGATCATACTTGTTTTATAAGCATCTATAATTCTCATTTGGTGGGAATACTATTACCTGACTTTGCTTTTCATAACTCCTCAGATGAAAGGTCAAAATATTCTGATTATTCTGTTACCCATGGGTATCTTTTTAAGACCTCGTATTTGTAGCAGTACTGCTCGAAGTCCTTTAACCTCTCTTCCCGTTCAAAGATATTATTACAGAAGATGTCCAAAGATTTAATGAAATGTCATTAGAACTGAGTAATAATTTTATTTCATTTCCCTCCCCCTCGGAAAAAAAACTTAACTTGCATACGTGTGATTTTTCTTTTCCTTTATCACTGAAATAAAAACTCGATAATGTAAATACTTACAACCACGTTACTTATGTGTTAACAGAAATCACAGCCGGAACAAGGGTGAGGGAAATGAGGCACTTTCTTCAGGCTAAGGCGGGCGCCCAATTGGCTGTAAAAACTAAAAATACGTTAAAAAATAAATTGATACTTAACCTTCAGTTTTGAAATGTATCGAGATGCATTGTTTTAAAAAAACAAACTTGAATCAATAAAATAAGCGCTTTGTTCTTGGGCACTTGAACTACTCGCGTGCTTTTCATTAAGCGATTAAACAGACAAAAAATGTATTTATTATTAATGATTTAATATTTAAAAAGGGAAAATTATTATCCCATATTTTATATAATTTTGATCTCATTATTCTTGATTTATTCTTATCCAAAGCTCAAACTTACCTAAGGCATCGAATGATAAATCATTACAGTAGGTTGAACTTAATAGCCTTTTTAAGCAAATCAGTTTAGTATTGTGTGTACGTCTTCAAAAATTTCCACTGTGCATTAAAGTTGCTGCTAAACAGAGGGATTAACCTAATACGGAATGCCTGCGAATGAGTAGAGGCTGCATGTCATGGAAGTAAAAATTTATTCCCACCTCCCATGCTGCATGGATGTTTTCGCTGTTTTTCCTGCGTGAACCAGGGCCTTTCGAATACACGCTGAATGTGCCACAGGTACGCCATGAAAGCATGCTGGAAGGAGGGAGAAATCACAAATCGTTTTATCAAATCATCTTATATCACAAAACACGTATGAATTAAACACGTAAATTATTAAATGTATGAATTTTCTCAATAAATTAAATTTATAATTTCAAATATTTAAGACTAATTAATGGTAGGATTTAGTATAGTTAACTTTGTTGAATATAAAACTATGGAGATTCAGTTAATTTGATGGTATATTGGAGCGAGTATTTAGCTCTTTGCCTCGGGTAAAGAAATACCTTGGTTATGGCTCTGTCAGAAATGAAAGTAAATATGTACAACGGAAATAAAAAATTTAACTGAATTTAATTTAAATATTTCAGCTATATCATCTGAGCGTGTAAGATAAACAAAACTCCCGTAATTATTTTTTCTGAATACAGACCAACTATTAAGTGTTAAATGGGCAGTGGAATAATAAAAGGTGATTGAATAAATATTTCTTCAAAAATAATTCTTCGTTTACTTTAAACCTGCTTCTAACAAGCACAAAATATGAAGATCCATTTTAAAATCAAAACGAAGAAGGTGCATCAGAATGGCATTAGATGTTGGTTTTCAAATTACTGACTGTGGACAAAATAATCTTTGGTGAATCTTCATATTTTATTCTTATAAATCTCCAGAGTATAAATACATACTTAAAGTATGGTTTCCGGGCGATGACGTTAAAAATTGATCTGACCATAAAGATTCCTAGCCTTAATCCCAGTGAATACCTTTGGGATCAGTCAACACTCGAAATCGGAGACAAAGAATTGGGATTCTTTTTGGGTGCAGGAGTAATCAATAAACAGCAGTTTTCTTGCTAAAGCCTTTCTTTTGTGGTGAACCAACAAATTATTATACTCCGCGTTCAATTTTCAAAGTATTTTGAATCAGATTGGAGAGGTCTTTTTTTATCCCCTTTTTCTTTTGATCGAAGATGAGTTTCAACCATTCTAGTATAATGTTGATAATACAACAGGAAATGTTGCGTTTTTCAGAAAAAGATCTTTATGCGTTAAAAAGCTTTAAAACAATTTTTCTACTATTACTACGATTAGATTTTTTATAAGGCCTCAAAAGATTTCGTGCTGAGGTTACAAAGATCATGTATATGCAAATTATTAATGTTATTTATTCTGCAACAGAATTTTGGCACACTTTTTTATTTTTATTTGAAGCTATATTTTTAAAAACTTATTTACTCATTTAACATCTGCGGCATAAATAATTATAGTCATTATATAAAGGCTTGTATTTAAAACGAAGAATTTTTTTTATTAAATTTATTTTTCTTGTTTAAAATTTATTTGCATTTCAGTTTGTATTCCCTACTGAAATTTTAGCTTTTTTTCTTTCTTTTTTTTCTGCACGATTGTATTGCACAATACAGCAGTTTCTCTGGTCAATAATATCGATATTCCAAGATCTGTTTTCTGAGAACACATATCTATAACATTCTCGTTTCAGTTAAATTTATGAATCGAATTTATTAATTTATGTCAATGCATTTTTTTCATGTTGCTCTCACTGACGCTGCTTCCATTTGGTATTTTTTAGATATGCAAAACATAGATTTAAAATATCTAAATTTATATGGGATCTTTTCGCGCTTTCCAAAACATTGATAACCTATGAAGCCAAAATTACATTTTAATGCTTTCCAAATCCACATGCATCCGAATAGATAAGTTATCTAGAACCTGATAATGCTGCACTGCTAACGTCGAACGTACTGGCTACATTGGTGTTCGTAGCTTTCCACTTAGTATAACTTAAATAACAGCCACGTTTTCTAAGACGGCTCTCCACGAAGGCATCCCTTCGTGACAGATGACCCTTATTTGCTTTATCATTTTCAATCTTTGAAAGTCGTCCCTATGGCCTGTTTGTCTCACAGTTGTAGAATGGGAAGAAGTGGTGCTATCTTTATGGTGATAAATCAATACCAATGTCCCATTACTGAATCAAATGTTTCTGAAACTTTGGAAGAAAAAAATGAAAGTTATAACGAAGAATGAATCTATGCGGTATAATCATTATTGATGTATGCAAATAAACAGTTATAAAATATTACGGCATATTAACCTAAAAGCTTCCCCGAAAAATCTACAATTTAGAAGCATAGCCATCCACTTTCGTTCTCCGATTGCTTCCGGTTGAAGCGGTTTCTCTAAACTGATGCAATAATGTCCTCGCTCCATGTGCCAACGTAAATTACTGATAAGACCTTTATATACATGAGCATATGTGTATAAAGGATAAAATATCGCGCATTTAAATACATATAATTTCCATGTACTTTCTTTCCTATTCGTTCTTGTGCTAGCGTAAAGCTTTGGAAATAACCAAAGACTTTTGATAACGCAAAGTGTAGGTCGATAAATAAACGCAAATTTCAAACCCTTTTTTAGTACTTTTGCCCCATTCCCGTTGTTAGAAAATATTTTTTTTTTGTACTAATGTTTGTTGCATAATTTTAGGCCAACATTTTTGTGAAAGGAAAAGTGGATATTATTCCTCTGAAAAAGTTACTTTTATTCTTCAGACAATACATATGCTTCGTATACTATTTGAGATTAATTTTGCTAGTAAAGCTTTGTAATTCCCTGTTCTTTTTTATATTTCTCAATATGTTTCATATCTGAAGTACACAGAATACGCTGGCTCAATGATTAAATGGAACGAATACTTATGTTATAAAATAAATATGCGTTTCATTTAGTCATTGGAAGGCAAATTTATTCCTCCCTTCTTACATTCGAAATTCCGAGTTATTAATTGTAATCTACTCTTTTTTTAAATAATGTTCCATTCTACACAAATAGCGAAGATTCCCAGAAACTTATCTTTTGATAACTCGCACGGGGAATTCTCCTTCGCATTATTTTAATTATAGGTTTTCCAACTTTGACTCTCTCTCCTTTTTTGCTAAGAATTTATTATTTATAATAATGCGCTATTTCTTTATAACATATACATACACTTATTATCTCTGCAATTCACTCAAATTATATCACCCAAAAAAGTAAGACACATGTCATAATCTTGATAAAACGTTGTATAAGCTTGATGTTTCAAATTTATATTCTTAACAAATTTGACAATTGTAATCTCTATCCAATTTGGATTTTAAGCTGGATATTTCTTTCATTTTGTTTCTTCTTACCTTTATTGAAATCGGCTTTTCCCGTTTGAATGCTTTACGAAATTCTGCGGCAATAACTTACAGATAAATGCGTTTTTTGTGCTTTATTCAGACTTGGCTTTTGTATGATATTTTACTCTCATTCAAATTTTTCTGAACACTTTATTTTATTGTTTCGATCCACTACGTTTTATACTTTGTAATTTAATATTTATTCGAAGATGTATGAAAATCATAAAATCTAAATTGTGTTATAATGAAGCAATGAGAGCGAAATTATACAAGTTATTTTATTTTTTGTTAACAGTTATCAATGCTTAGAGGGACTTAATTTTTTTCCTTCCATAAAAGGTCTTAAAATTTCTCTCTTTGCATTTATCCATTTGAAAATTACCTGTGTTCATATACTGAAATACTTGTATACAGTTTTGTGTAAAATTCGCCTGATTTATTGATGCTTCTTAATTTCTTTAATGCAAAATATTTATAAATTATTATTAGATGAAGTTGCCATTTCTTAAATAATAATGTTTACTTCGACATCATGAGGTTTTCATACGAGATACTGCATGCACATGCATAACAAATGCATTGTTACTTACAACAAATGCTGTTACTGTATTTGTTTTGCAATTATAAGCGCTAACACCGTGCTTGAGATTTTCGAAATACTTGGGCTATTTTAATCTCGATATATTTTCCAATGGCTTAGGAGAATCTGCTGTCTCAACAGCAGTTACTTATTTTGTTTTTAATTTTGTACATTTCTTGATTTCACAGTCTGAAACTTAAAAATGTTTATGATTGAAAGCATTGGTCTAGAGACATGAATTTCCATGAAAATTACATCTTGTTCAGTTTTAATGCGATCATTAAACTTCAGTTACATGCTCAAATTTTAACTTAAGTTACGTCATCAAATTTCTAACACAACTTCAGCTACATCAACTGTCTTTTCAAGTTTAGGGTTTTCCATTCCATCTTTATTTTTTCTTTCATTTATTTATTCTTCTCTAAAATTCTTCCCTTTTCATATAGTATCACATTGACGTGAAATTTTATATATTCCTTTGTGCATACATTTAGGCTTTTACTTACCTCAGTCATTCATTGGGTAACTTAAATATGACCTTCAATTATCCTTGGTCTGTTTTTCATCAGTTCTTTAATAATAATATTTGAACAATGGCTGAGCGTATAAGACTATTGAATGCTAGTATTCATTCCGGGTTCGATTCGCGATGAAAGGGGTTAACGGGATTATACCTTGAGTAACGTGATTTTACCCACGATGAAAGTAGTTAACTTGCGTACAGTATTTTTTCCTTTCGACAGCCTTCCACGAAAGCATCCCTCTTAAGACAAGATAGGCCTCACGGGTTATGCCATTATTAATTAACCTTCAGCATCAATGTTTTTATATCCTCTTTAATTTATGGTTCACCTTAAACCTTAATCAAGAAACTAGACTGCGTTCTTAATTTCTTTAAATTTGAGTAATTTTTGGCTTTAAAATATACAGCTTTTGACGCATCCGTTTTATGGGTTAAATGGTTTAGGTAACGACAAAAAAAATCGAATTGCCAGATCACTGGGCACATGGACATAAAAGCAATTTCAGGTATTCAAGAAAAGCTTCAATGTGTAAGAACGTAATGTGTACAGTCGTATCGAAGTATTGGCAATCTATTAGACACAGGATACGGCAGATTAGGCTAGTCATTTCCAGTGCTTGCGCATATGGTTCTGGCCTCTAAAATCTGCAATAATAAATTCTGGATATTCCCAACTTCACACTCAGAATCATTTTTGTTTATTGAAAATGCGGTAATGATTATTTCATTGATAAGTGAATTTTTTATTGGTGATTTATGCACTGAGGAAATATCTTTTCTGATTACGCTTCACGTAGCGCTCAGATCCCCTTAGCATGAAATTTTCCTGTGGATGGTAAAGTAAATATTAATGTTAATTAAAAAGTTATACATACTGAATATTGTATTGTAAATTACAAAAGGACATTGAATTTTTATGGATAATTTGTAAACCCCGTACTTCCTTTTGTAAGCAATAACAAGGAATGGAATGATGTGTTTCAAGTTTATGTTTCATTTGATCTGATCATTCTGGACATGATGCGAAAGCTAACCATTATTTATTTTCTAACGAAGGATAGGCTTACTGATAAAACTGCATGCACGTAAAGGTACCAATTGTAACGTAAAGGTAAATGCACGTAAAAGTACTAAACATATGAAAGCGCAATAAAAATATTACTTATTGAGCATTTTGTTCTAAGAAGACCGTACAAAATTAAATAATGAATTTAAAATACACTTTTGTCACATTCTCTATTTTGCTACTTGTTGTATTCAGAAGTTGCATATCTATGATCAATGTCAAAATAAATAAAAATTTATAGCTATATTTTAGCACCTTGTATACTTATGTATGCGGATAAGCAAGTTTTCTGAGTTCTCAATAGTATCATTACAATGTAAAAGAATCTTTTCAAAATTTCATTGAAGTGACAGTGAGCTGAGACATATGCTAGTAAGTCAACTCGAGTTTGCATTCACTGACCAAAAGAGCGAAAGAAGGAATATTCACCAAAGGGAAAATGAAATCGATGTCGCAAATTAAAAGAAGAATATGTCTTCGCAGCTGACTCCAGTCAGAAAACGTAAAAGAGAAATATAACTGTCTCAGTTATTATTTTCTTTCCGCACCTTATGAATTTATTGGGGGTTTATCGCAGTGAATTGAACGTTGTGTGTAGAAAATTCAGTACCGTATAGGCGCACGCAAAGTTATTTAGGATTTTATTATAATATTTTACAGCGTAGGTGATTTAATAATTTGTTCCCTTAATGCATATCCGTGAATGATTTAGAGGGAAAAGTTTGTTATATCGCTTAAAAAAATCACAGCCTGTTAAAAATTAAACCTGAAGCCTGATACCTACGAACGTCAAAAGTTTTTAAATAAAACATTAATTCCAATTTAGTTATTTTGCTTCAGACAAAGTGTTTTCAATTCAATTACGAAAAAACACTCAAGTCAATGATACGTGTCTATAGCAGTCTTCTATCTCACCACAACGAAAGTTAGTTTTCAGAAGTACTTGTTGTAATTCTAATGTCATATTATTAATCATGTTTTATTTCTTAGCAGTGGTCGGATGACTATTACTAACACCGGGATTCAAAACCCGGCGAATGGACTGGTTGCTTGAGCGGTTTTCGTTTTTTCCCCCCCAAGTATATTGTAATGCAAGGGATTGTTTTTTTCTTTAAAATGTCTGTGAAGTCTACTAGACTTCTCGAAGCGGGTAACACACACAAAAAGAAACGCTGACTGTGCCGTCTCCGGGATTCGAGCCACAGACCTTACCCTCCGGAATTGCTACTAATTATGCCACGAAAGCATACAGTAAGTATCGCTTTTCTCAGAAAGCAGCCAGGGAGGAAGGAGGCCCCCAAATCCAGGTGGAGACGAATTGTCGTCTACATCATTTAATTTCGGGTGCCACTTCTAGAGTCTATCATGTTGTTCGAAGTAAAAAATACAAAAAATCAGCTATACCTGCCAAGAGATTCGAGCCTTCCGATTGCCATCTGGAAGTGCTATCAATTATGCTGCATGAACGCACGTAGTGAGGAAGGAGCAATCACCTTATAAGTCTAGCCTTAAAAAAGGATCTTTCGCCCTAGGTAGATAGCCCTCGTAATTTGTCTAAATGACTAATCAAGTAACAACCCTTTATGGCTTCTTATTTTTAAAGCAATATTGCAGGGTTTTATTATACCGGGACATAATATTTGGGGGACAATACTATTTTTCTTCCTTTTATTTTGGAAAAGAGTGAATTTTTTAGCGTTTGTTACTTTTCTGTAACATTCTGTAATTTTAATCAGAACTATTTGAAACGTTTTTAGTGCTTTGGCCGAAGATTAAAAAAAACAGTAACTTTGAATGTTGGTAGAGAAATTGTATAACTTTTGAACAGGGCGTCGTCTTACGGCATGCAGTGTATGCGCATATAAATTTGAAATCGTAAAAAACTATTATTTTTTAACACACTGGTATAGGAAAATCCTTATTAATTACAGCTGTGCATTGGATCATTGATTTTATTTAGCATCAGAAAATTAAAACAAAATGAGCTGCGGGCTATCGTGTGTTCTCTGGTTCTGGCCCTGCATGCTCTCTAGATACAGCATCATTAATGAAATACGTACATTACACGATCAAAAAGAACTTCTATTTTCGCCGCCTTTCCTCTCACAATGTGAAAGAGTGAGGAACGTTTCCTTATATTCATGCGATCTTCTTAGCGTATGAAGCTGGAAGAAGTGAGTATTCGTTGTTCAACACTGAATTTGAAGCAATTTATTATTACATTTTAATTAAAAGAAAGGTGTGTTTTTTGCTTCGACATTCACACTGCACTTTCCATTTAATGTAAAGGTGGCTTATTTTTATTTATGGGCTTCTTTCAAAGTTCCGTACAATAAATTATTAAACCTTAGCATTTAGTGAATTATCTTTTATAAATTTGAAGCACGACTTGAAAATGAAACGGAAGGACTTTTAAAGGCTTAACAGATCTTTAGATTTTGATCTTCCTCTGAAAAATAAAAATTACTTTAAAATGATAAAACTTAACGATCATGTGCGCATATGCAGTATATATTAAGACATGAAAAATTTAGCTGTGATAAAGGCTTGAATCCAGCTGAAGTCTGATTGCACAATAAAATGGCAATATTAACAGAAAATATTAGAATTTTTAATGCCATATTTTATTAAGCGGTTAGTAAAACTGATATCGGTTCTGAACACAGAATGATCGACGCAGTTTCCCTACGAAGTGCGTAGCAAAACGTAACCAGCTGAGGGAAAAAATTGTCAAATGCTAACCCATCAGAAAGGGGAAATTTTATGAGTTATATTCATTTGGTCCAAAAGTTTTTAAGTGATTTAAAAGCAAAAATAAAAATACGCTTATATCTGGATACGAAAAATGCTAATAAAAATATTTACTTTTGCTTTATCGTCTCTTTGTAATGTATAGCAGTTAGCGGAAGTTGAATGCTAGTTTGAATTACAGGATAAGGGTTTGAATTACAGGATAAGGGTTTGAATTCCGCTTAGGCCTCTGTTGTTTACATGGTCTTCCTCCTTTTCCTGAGCGTACTATCCGACTACCTTTACTGTTGTACACTGTGCAACGTTCTTGGCGAAGAGACCGCCAAACGACTGATCGGTTCACCTATTTTTGATAAATGCCGGAGAAGTAAGTGCCAGGCCTTTATAAGGAGAGCGAGAAAGAGGAAATCTACCATTCATCTGCTCTATCATGTCTCGCTACTATGAATTCGCCCACTTTTCATTTGTTTAACGATTTCACTTAATTTTTTTCTATTTTCATTTATTTTGATGAACTTATTCATCTTCGTTTAATTTTTATGATATTTTTAGTTCAATATTTACTTAATTATTAGTAACTTAATTTTCCCTTTACATTGTATTTAATTATTCATTATTTATCGTTTTATCTATTATTTTGTCTATTTTGTTCCGTTCCTGATGGCTTCTTGAGAGCTCCATCACTTCTAATTTTAAAAATTAAGCTTCCTTTATATTGTATTTAATTATTCACTATTTATCGTTTTATCTATTATTTTATCTATTTTTCAATCAAAAGCAGTAACAATTCACAAAAAGACAATAGACAAGGGAAACAGAAGTACAGATCTCCCCCCCGAACAGAATGTGTATAGAAAAATGTGAAATCAGTTACTTATACTGTGAGACTAATATGTCCAAGAAAAGATATGAAAAGATTGATTCTAATAATAAATGCAAATTTACGAGCTTTCTGGATGCAGAAAAATTCCTTTTTTCCACTAATTCCACGTTTCAAGAAATTTTATTAAATATATTTAACACTAGTCCTGCGAATTTTTTTAGTTTAATGCTGCCTGGTTTTCTCTTGAGATTGATAATAATCTTCCAGGTAAACATACCAAGCATAAATACCTGCAGGATTCGTAGCATGGGGATGAAACTAAAGAAAACTGCATAGCTGATTTTGCCAATATCAGCATTGACTTTACTAATAAAAGGAGAAACATTAACTCGTATGATGAAGTTTTATTAGGCATCAAGATGAATCGATAACTTATTACTATAATTTATTTACTGATTATACATGGAAATTAATATAGTGCGATCAGCATAAATCCAGCGAAATTTAATTATGGCTCTAGAATGTAAACTGTTTGCAAACGT
Source organism: Stegodyphus mimosarum (assembly GCA_000611955.2). Taxonomy (NCBI): domain Eukaryota; kingdom Metazoa; phylum Arthropoda; class Arachnida; order Araneae; family Eresidae; genus Stegodyphus; species Stegodyphus mimosarum. The sequence continues at coordinate 450,416 of KK117702.1, forward strand.
TACTTAAAAGATTTCCTTTCAGACCTCAATCAAGTGAATTTAAAATTTTTACTATGTGCATTTCATTATTTTACATGTTATGCAATTTTTAACAAAATATTAACATGCAAATAATATACCGAACTTTCGAACATGTATAAATTATCTTCCATTCATTTATATATTTTTTAATTTGATGTTCAGCATCATGTACTTTACGAAAATTCAGGATACGCCCCTGCTTTTAAAAAATAAAATCATTCCGCTACATTACCATTTGTCTTCCGAATGCGAATTCATCGAATAGATAAGGTTTGTTACCAGATTGAGTTCCGCAAAGAAGATACGCTTTCTGCATAAAAAGTAAACGTGATTCTTAGAAAATGTTGAACTTAGTCATTCTTTCGCTTTTATCAGTAAATTACTTACCTTTTTCTTCAGTTCCAAAAAGCCAGGAAATAATTTAACTTTGATTCCATTATATTAACTTTACTAATTAATTACTGCTTAATTTATTATACAAATTAAATATTTTTAAATTTAATATTTTGGTACAGAAATACCATATTTCCTCACCTATATGGTAACAAAACAGAAAAATACGAATAAATAGGAAAAATCATTGTAATGTAAAAAGGATTTTGTTGAAATTATTAACTGTAATTGAGTTTCTTGAAATACTGAATACAGAAATATTAGCACATGTCTTCACATATTCTTTTTAATATGTTATGTTCTCTATTTTGCCTTTGTATTCAGAAAGGGTAAACACAGAATAAATTCCCCTCTGGAGTTTCCAGAGGCAACACTATTAAAAAATGGGGAAAATACGTCAGTAAATAGGATAAACCTGAAATTTACTCAGCATGAAGACTTTTCGTATAATTTTTAAAAGATGAAATGGTCAGAAAAATGAGTAGATAAAGGTTGCAGGATTTCATTTTACTTTACCAGTTATCTTAACATTTTGTCTGCATTTTCAATTACTTTTTTCAATTACCTTTCACCATTATGCAATTATTCAACGTACATTCATGTGCAAAATTAAGAGAATTTATACATTATGTCGAATTTCTGAAAACCTTATGGACAGATTTTAATGAAATTTAGTATGAATATGTATTTATAACAGATGTGCCATACAAAAGTTATTTTGTGTACGCATGATTATCAGTAAAGATCACACTGCGGGAATATCCAAAATCCCCACTGTGGTATCAGACTGAAAATGAGCCTGATATGGGGTATGGTGCACTCTCACAGAGCAGACATACTGGTCAAGAGGTAGTTGAGGAGTCAATGTGACAGTCGATCCTACTCCTGCAGCAAGACAGCTTTCAACTGCGGTATGGTTGGTTCTCAGAGGGGGATGGAGAGATAAAATTCCCCTCCCAACAGCGCCCCAGTTATGCTTTATAGGATAAGGTCAGGAGATCTGGCTGAATGCGGTGAATATCTTCAGTTTTCAGGTAGTCCAACTGAGCCCAATGGGGATGAGCGTTGTCGTCAATTATCAGGAACCCACGACCAGCTGCGCCCCTGAAAGGTCGAACACAGAGTTCTAAGATCTCTTCTATATACCTCATAGCAGTCAAGAACCTTTGTCAAACACATGCAGGGGCATGCTGATGTCCAACATAATGCCTGCCCAAATCATTACGCCTCCACCATCGTAATGATCCTTTTCCCTGATGAGAGAGGAATGGTATGTTCAGGATCTCTCCAGGAACAGATACGCCAAGAATCAGTGTCCAGGCAGAGTCTTGACTCATCTGTAAAACTCACGGTGCTCCACTAAAATCTGATCCAAGGCGCATGTTGTCTGCATCTTGCTAAACACAATCTTTTGGGTGCCGCTGTGAGTGGAAGGTAAACTACGGGTTTTCGGGCATACGTCCCTATCTCATGTGCATAGCAAGTGTAGCGGCTTCCAGAACAAAACTGGAACTATTAATCCTATTTCCTTTTTTTACCTTGTGTACCTCACTCACTTAATTTGTTTATTAATGACACTGCCAAATATAATTTTTATCATTCACAGTAAACAAATTAGTTTTTTAGACAGGGATGTTCATATACTTGTGGATAATTAACAGTTGATGAACATTAAATATTACACGTTTCAGTAGGTACTCTGCATTTTTAACACAGTGCTGTAATAACTGTCGTTCTTAAACAAAATGAAAACATAAAAGACTGTAAAACTTAGCTTTTTATTAACTTTAAAAATTTCAATATGAAATAAATAAATACTGTTAACAAACTTGCCTCAATACCGTGCCTGGATCATGATGCAGTTACATAAGATCAATAATAATACGGTTACAATGATAGAACTGGATTCATTCAAATAAAAATTGCCAATTTTATGACTTAACAGTATTAACTCGAATAACATAAATAAAAAAAACATCAGTTAAGGAATTAGGCATGTGTAAACACTTGAATTTCGAGATAAATTAGATACAACAACATAAGCGACAAGACAAGTTAAATTTAAAACATTTATTATTTTAATTCAAATAAATGCTTGCAAAATAGAAAAAAATAAAAAAAGGAGAAAGCAATTACTGAAATTGATCAGCAATTTTAGCTGAAGTGCTCCGATATTACTTTTGGCACAGAACTAAACCTGAACTGTCATAAATCAATTATGTTGCAAAAAATTTATTAAATATACTCACTAACATTCTGCCCTTTCCCTTAGTGAAATACGATACTGTACTGGCACAAAATTGCTCCTAAATATAGATTAAAAATTAAAAAAATAACAAATGTGTTTGATTATGATATATATGTCTATAAATGTTTTTATTTTTTAACACTGAATAAGGGATAAATCTCCTTTACACCAAGCTTAAAAAATAGTATAAATGAAAATATAATTCCATATGTGCATTATGGAAATAATACTGCTTTTGCACATTGAATATTGGAAGAAACGCGTTGTTAAAAACAGAGTTAGTCATGGGCTAAGTTTTACAAACTACAAGCCTTTAAACAAGGTCTTGTGAGTTAGAAAACAGATTTAAAACATATTTAACAATCTACATACATATATATCAAAATACGAGGCCTGGATATAAAAGTCTAATTCGCAAACTACGTACAAGGTGAAAACAGTATTTGAATTAAGAAATATGAGCGCATAAATACATACTTAGCATGATGATAGCCTAGATAATTCATTTCTTGCTACTAAGCCTCCAAACGTACTAGTTTGGAGGCTTAGTAGCAAGAAATGGGATTTTGTGCATGATTAGTTCAGTGCATACTCAACTAATCATGTACAAAACCACTTACAGATGAAAATAGCTCTATTATTAATACTTTAAGTATGCTGGGCTCAAAATATTATGAAAACATAGTATTTTGAGACTCGCTCAGAGTTTAATTTCTGGGAAAATGTGTAAAGTTATGAAAGTTCAGATTTTCCTAGCGATCGTTGTTTATGGATACAGAGGCACATTGTAATAGGGTATGATAATCAGGCAATATTAATTCACCATTTTTCACTTTTAACTAAGTGTTAACTGCTTTGTTCGTAAAATATATATCCTTTCCTGCTACTCCTTTTCTAAACAATTTTTTTGCAATGAATTTCATTGCAGTTTTACAGAATTTCATAGTAGTATACATTGTCTTTCAAACTCAAGTGGAAGTAATTAAATTTTTTTATAATACAGATTACAAAAATTAAAATTCAGCTCTAATCTGGAGAAAATTTAACTCCTTGAACTAAAAATGCTGTGTTTAGTACAACAAATTGAGTTAGATAAATTAGAACGCGGTTTCCAGTAGCAGCATATAACTCACGTGAGAGCTGGGAAACTAAAGCAGTCTTGTATCGCTGTGCTGAGAGTGTTAATTAAAGATCCTCAGTCATCTTCCATCAAGTAAGTTTTGGTTTTGTCTTCTCAATATGGATCTAGTGTCCTGAAATTGTTCCCCGAAATTGCAGATGAAAATGAGCGTTATATTGATATATTGAGCTCTGTAGCCACCTGCGCTTGTGATTGGCCTGCCTCATATCTACCGACAATTCTGAATCTTATATTCATCCAGGCATTCATGGCTACTTATTTTACCTTAGATGTTATAAAATTTATCCAACTTTTACAAGAAAATCGGCGAATATTGTGAAGGAGTACGAGCACACAAATCGCCAAACACTCCTCATGCGCTTTTATTCCCTGGACAAAAACAGCTCTGCAGACACACACGTATACATTTACGTATTCGACTCTGAATATTTGCATAAATTTTCGTCTGAATAATTAATACGTTTGGTTCAATACCTTTCCTAAATATAGACAAAATTTGCAGATTCTCCTAATTTTGCACATGTTTGTATATAAACCTAGAGTTCTTGAGCTCAAAGGAAAGCTATGACTTGCTCTTTTACTCTGCAATAACTTCCTGCTACTGATTTGAATTACTTAATTGCTTCGTGAAAAATACTGAAGTTTCAGCTGAAGGGTAATTAGATAAGTGTTACTTTGCATTTAAATTTTCAGTTTTACTGGAATACCTTTCCAACGTTTTCCCAAACGTAGGTGGCTGTTAACTTTAAGTTTTGAATAGCTTGCGAAACCGTCGGGCTGATGAGTAAATGGAAAAAGTTTATTTTAAAACTTCATCTGATTCTGTTTCCTTTACTTTAGAAATAAGAATGCGCGATAAATCGTTTGTCTTTGTTTACGGTTCTAGGAGTTGAGATTTAGAATACTGTGGAATTGTACAAATTGATTGATAAAAGCGAAATTTCAGCTATCATGTTTTAAGTGATCTCAGCATATTCGGAAACGCAAATACGATACGCCGTTTTAGCAGTTTTACAATGTTATGTAAGCTTTTTAAATCTTGCGATTCTTAATCATATTGAGGACGTACACGTAATGCTAAGCATCTACTCCGAAACTTAAGTCGTCTAGTCGGACTTCCATTATTCCATCATCCTACTCAGACATCAAATCTGGACTCAAGTGGCATTTGAATTAATTGGCACCTATTTCATGGTTATGAGCTCTTTGGAATTTTCTTTTTCGTGTTCTCGCTCAGAATTTAATTTCTAAATTTGGAAGTACTGAATCCTTTCGTAAGGCCTTCAGACACCGTTAAAAAAGACAAATGTATAAAATAATAAGAAATCAAACAATAAATTATTAGTATGTAAAAGTTAGTAAAATGCAAAGGATAGAAATATAAAGAAATTAACGACGAAAAGTTAAACAATAAATTGACAAAACATAAAAAAGAAATGAAATAATGAAACAAGTGGAAATACAGTAAATTAGCAATACGTAAAATAAAGTATTATAATAATTAAACCAAATAATTAAACAAATGAAAGATGAGAAAACTGATAATAGCAATTAAGGTACCAAATACGTACAGTGGCGGCTCGCAGCTAAAATTAGTGGGGGTGCTGTTACAAAAAAATTTAACTTTTAAGCTCTTGAAGTTCACTTACAGTCACAGAATTTATTACTTGAGGATGCAAGGACATGGTTAAAGTTTTCTGTAAAATAAAAGAACCGAAAAAAAATGAATCAAATAGAATAGCTGAAAAATAATCTAACCAAGAATATGGTGTATGATTTTTTAATCACAGCACACGCGGAGTAAAAAAAAAAGAATCACCTCCAAACGACACTCCAGATTCGGCACTGCAAGAGCGACAGTGCCTTCTTCCTCTCGGCCTCGTACGCTGCTTCGTAAGTGCGCATGCCTAAAACAACAAAATACCACACGCGCGAAGTAAAAAGTAATCACGTTTCCAGAATTACGGCACTGCAAGAGCGACAGTGCTCTTCTCGCTGGGTGGCTCGAGTGCTGCTTTCTGTATGAGCATGCGCAGATCAACCAAACACCACGTCGCTGGAACAAAGACTTTCGTACCTTTTGTATAAACTGGAGGATGGCTACTTCCATTAAGTTTAAGGATTATATATTGTAGAAGTATAAAGAATTAAAGAAAAAACGGCTCATTATATTAAATATAAAAAATAATAAGTGGAAATTCAGGGGGTGCTGCAGTTCCACAGTGCTTATTACGAGCCGCCACTGGCTACGTATAAAAGGAACGAAAGTGTTCTTAACTATCTTCTTCGTGGTCAGATTAAATTGGTCCTTTACTTTGGCTGTTAATAATGTAAAGTCTTAGTGACCTGAAGAGTACCGCCCAAGCATTCTTGATCATATGGGTGCAGCCCATAAAATTTCATCTTCCTCAGGGTATCACATACAGATATGTCCCTCCCTTTCCGCTCTTCAAGTTTTCTTGTGTATTTCGCTCTTCACAGCAAATGCAAGGTCTACAGTTAGTATCCAATATTAATACCTGTTTCAGAAATAGAACTTAATTACACAAATAATCACGGAATTCACTCACAAATTTTTAAATGGACTGTATCCTCTTTTATTTTACTTCTGTTAACAGACATTACATATACACAGGAGAACTTAGGTATTTCTTATTCGGATGGACAGTCTTGCCATCCACATACATACACTTCACCAAACCGAACTACCAGCACACAATGCCGACAGCTAGCTTTCCACGTTGCTGTTTTCTACTTGTGGTTGCAATCGGTTTCAGTATCTCTATCTGGTAAAGCGGCGTATAGCAAGATTTTGCTTTTACCGCTGCATTGGATTTTTTTTTTTTGCCTTTAGGCTTTGTTTTCAAAAGTTGTAAGGCGGAATACGCCACCACCTTTTAAAAGGCGAAATAGTTCAAGTACTACTGTACTGACGTTGATAGATTCATAGTATTGGAGCTTTGTCAAGGTAAATGCAGATACACAAAGTCTCTGGTAAGTAAAATATACGAAATAAAGTTGAAAAATACGAAAATTATGCACACTATTTACACGTTTGAAACACACTAAATAAAGTCTTTATCTTTGTAGAAAGTCTCTAAGATAAATGCTACCATCTGACATTATGGAAAATAGTTCTAGGGCGTTTTACCGTATGCTCGATGGTGGGATCATAATTGATGAGATCTCGTAAGTGTTCATAGCTTGAATTTTCTACGTTCTTGAAGAAGTTGTGACTTGGTTGTGACCGTGGTTCAAATTGGAATGGCGTAGAGGAGTACTGGTTTAATAAGACAGATGTAGATTCTTCTTTTAATTTTGAGATTTAGTTTAGCTTTTCTTCCGATAAGTGGGCATAACGCATTCTTTGCAGCATTTGCTTTCTGTAGCGCATAACTGCCCAGTTTTTTAAATAAGAGCTGCGTATCAAAATGCACACCTAAGTACTTAACACTATTTGTAATTGGGAGCGCTTGATTATCTATTTGAATATCAATTTGCACTGGTGAGAATTTCTTATATCTTATAAAGAGTACTATGTTGCTTTTAGTGGGATTAATTTTCATTTTCCATATTTTGAAATAATGGGAGATGATGTTAATTGCTTCCTTTAGTTTATCTATGGCGAATTGGGGTTTCATCGACTTTGCCAAAATCGCAGTATCGTCCGCATACTGAAAAATTCTTGCTGTTAGTGGCTTCGGAATATCATTGATAAAAATGTTGAAAAAATAAGGAGCTAATACGCTTCTCTGGGGTAGACCACTGGTGATTCTTTTTCTGGTGGAAAGTGCGCTATTGATTTTTATCTGGAAGGCTCTATTTTTTAAGTAACTCTGCATTAGTTTAATGAAGTTGGTGTGGAAATTTGCAAGGTGCAGCTTAAAGAGTAAACCCTGTGGTTGCAAGATCACTCTAGCTAAATTATACTCTCATTAGATCTTGGCATTACTTCACTTCTGCCTTAACAATACCAGTTTTCTAATTGTTAAATATAATGTTGCATTAATAACATATTGTAATGTCGTCTAATTTGGGCTCGATGGACGTACGATTTCATTAAAAAATTAAAAAGTACTGGAGACTAGTTCCGTTTTGAATTTAAGTCACGTAGTCTGCTAACGAAACTCCTTCGTTTTTTGAAAGAATTATGGAAGAAGAGGAAATGGTTGTATATGACATCACATGAGAGAAATCTGGCTTCATTTTCAAACATAGTAGGGGGCTTCCTGTCTGGTGTTTATAACCTCATACATTATTAGATATGCATTAATTTTCTTATACATTAACGATATTTTTTATAAAAGTAATTTTTAAAAATTTTGATTAAATGTTATCAAAAAATCCTAATTGCATGGATTTCGAACGAAAAAATATTAATAGTTTCCCGTTTTGTTCAAGTACGTTAAAGTCGCACCTATATTTATTCATCCTCCAAATGCTGTAGCAAATACCCTCAAATTAGTTTGAAAGAAATTTGATTTGATATTGAAGCGGTTTTGATGTAAATTGGTGTAACTTTTAGTATTGTCCCAAGATACTTTTACTATCTGCTGTGGCATTAATAATCGATATCAAAAGAAACCACTTCTGAATTCCAGGAAAATATATTGTTCACATGACTGGCAAATTCAAATGAATGTTTTTCAATGTACGTGTTATTAGAAAATGATCCAAAATATTGGGAGACTAAATATTTCGCTAATGAGTGTGAAACAGCTTCTACATTTAGGAACAATAGAATAAAACAGACTGTTAGTTTTGTGAACTTAGGAAACAATATTAATTTTAACTCAGCACTAGATTAAATTAGAAATTTTATAAACGAGGTGGATGAGATAACGGCAGTTTTAACCGAAAGAAAATCAGAAAACTGAAGGCTTTAATTATAGAACAATAAGTGCTTTCATTCAATTCCGCGATTCCGCCAGTGGGAAAACGTTTGATCATGACCTCAATACCACCATTTTTATCAGATTTTTATCAATAATAATATTTCGATTAGATTGATTTTCAGTATAAATCCTTTTTTTCTATTACAATTAGTGATTTATGATTTAGTCACTCAGTTACGAGTCATTAAATGACGCAATGTATCTTTCCTGAAATTTTACTGCTATTCTTTTTATCTGAGCAAATATGTAACATGGCATATATAGATAGATATATAAATGGCTATAAGAGTTTGCATTCTTTTAAACGCATGTTTCTACAAAATTTATGGCAGGATAAAAATGAATTTATCAGTTCTTCTTCTGTAAAGATCAACTTATTTATTTGGAAATTAAGGCACATGTTCCTTTCCGTTACTGGATGCCGCGAGTTAAGAATCGTAGCAAGGAAAAAAATGGAAAAAGGCGTCGATAATTTACTCCGCAAATTTTTATCAAATTATTATTCTTGTTTTATAATGCAAATGAAAAGTTAAATGTTAAAGAAGAAACTTAAAAATGCTCACTTTAGTCTATTATCCCATTTCTAATATCTGTCTATCGACGTAATATTTTCCCTTAAACAAGGATGAGCGTTTTCATAATATCCGCAAATCTTTAGTCAGAATTTCTACAAGTTATTTAATGTTATTTTCAAAATACATATATAAAAACTGTACATTCCAATAACTACTGCATTTAAAAAAATAACGTAATCGTGAATAGTAAAATGTAACATTCGATTTTTACTGCCGACTGCCCACCAAGATTCACGTGGACAAGACGTCTCGGGTGATAGTTCACCTCGGGATCTGACCTCTACGAACGACCTGACTGTGTAAGATTTTTATAATTTTCCTTTTGTGTAAAATGAATACGAACTAATTTCACTTAGGCAACCCCAGCTACACTCATGTCCATAAATTAAGGATAACTCAGAATCACACAGAAATCGAAATCTAAAGTAAAATTTTCACTTGCATAATTATCGCACACATCATCAAATATAATATGCAAATTACAGGAAGCCATCAGATGACTCCGATAATATGTCATAATGATGAGAGAGTAAGAGAAGTGTATATAATGAGCTGTAGCAAAGAAGTAAAATTGTTCACAAGCGTTCTGTAAGCCACTCAGTGCTGCAACCGAATACTTAGGGTACAGAGAACGCATGTGGATGATTTTTTATGTGGTAGAATTATCGCCGTTTGAAATGTGGGCGTACTCAGATGGAAGTATTCGAGAAACATGGGGTAGCCTACAGTGTCATCTCTAGGCTTTGGCAACAGTTCCAAAATGATGGATATGTCAGTAGACGTTACAGTGCAGGTTTTCACAGAGTTACAACGCCAAATGACGAACGGTATTTGGCAGTAATTGCTAAAAAAAGCGGACGGAGCATAACATCAGACCTTTATCGTCAATTATCTTCAGCCATGGGTACGACAGTTTCAAGACAAACCGTGTACAGACGTTTGCGACAGATTGGTCTATATGCTCGCAGGTCTGTCAGATCTATTCCGCTTACGTCAACTCACTATCGCCAGCGGTTAGCCTGGAGTAGAGAACATGCAATCTGGACATCGTCTCAGTGGACTTGTGTGATGTTTTCCGATGAGCCCAGGTTTAGCTTGCAGTCTGATTCACGTCGGAATTTCATATGGAGACCTCCAGGTACCCGCTACCACCAAGACAACGTAACTGAACGACACCGTTACGGTTGTGCAGGGTTGCTCTTTTGGGGTGGAATTATGTTGAGCTCCAGAGCAGATTTGCATGTTCAGATCGGAACCATAATTGGCCAAATTTATCGGGACATCATTTCGGAACAACATATACGTTTGTTTAGGGGTGCCATGGGACCAGAATTTGTGTTTATGGATGACAACACCCGTACTCACCGTGCAAATATTGTAAAGGAATGCCTCAATCTGAGGATTATGCGTAGCAATCTGAGGATGGAATGGGCAGCATTCTCACCTCACTTGAATTCGACAGAGCATGTGTGGGACATGCTTGGCTGATGAATTGTAGCCCGTCAAGCACCTGTTACATGTGTACCGGAACTTCAGAAAGAACTGCTTGCTGAGTGGAGTAAACTTCCCGAAAATCAGCTTGCTAATTTGATACTCAGCATGTCTAAGCGTTGTACAGACTGTATTTCATCGTCTGGGAGACATACAGTGTACACTGGTGTGCAAAATTTAAGCAACAATGTAAAAATTTAGCAGATAGCCATGAAATTGTAGAAAAGGAGGTCTGGAGATCAGTACAATGAACACGTAAGTCAGTAGAAACGTCATGCCTATGCAAATATCAGAAACGAAACGTCAGAGGCGACGTGAGCGTACATAAAACGCGTGATGTCGGCGCGCGCAGCTCAACAGTAGAATAAAAGGAACGACGGCGACGCAATTCAACATATTCGCTGCAAGTGCCAGTGAGTCAGTTCGTGAAATAGGGCTAGAAGAAATCGCTTGGACGACTTCACACTTGGAAGAATGATCGGAAAGCTGGAGGAGGGGCGTACAGTCACCAGTGTAGCTGCAGAGTTCGGAATCAACAAAAGTGTCGTTTTGCGCGCCTGGAAAGCGTTCCAAACCACAGGTACAGCTGTTAGAAATGTTGGTGGTGGCCGCCTGAGGACGACATCTTCAGGGTATGACCGATATATCGTCCTGCACGCGAAAAGAGGCCGACAGCAGTCAGCAAGCGCCATTGCTCAGCAACTCTGTACAGCAACGGGGCGACAGTGTCGCGGTTTACTGTGGTCAGGCGCCTTCACAAAGGGAGCCTGTTCGCCTGAACGCTGCCTCCCGTTGAAAGTTGGCCACCAACGCCACCGTTTACAGTGGTGCAGAGAG
>KK117703.1:0-11415 GCA_000611955.2 Stegodyphus mimosarum
CGATCAACACTACACACGAGGAGGGATAGTTCTAGTTGGCTATAATGCCCATAGCTCCAGCAGGACAGTCTTGTCGCTGGTAAATGAATCTAGCTCCATAGTGTCGCTATGGTAAATAAATATAGTGAATTTTAAAGAGTGCATTTATTCCGTTGTAGTTTATGCGATATCGACGAAGTCGATTTAATTCAGTTCAATAAGTTTAAACGAAATGCGTATAATTTAACAGTCCGCAGAAGGAAGTCTTGGTGTACACACCAGCTTTTTTTTTCTGTCAAACTTTAAGCTGTTGCTAGTTGAGAATATGTTTACAAATATATACAAGTACGCAACATAAAATACATAAATCGGTCTTCTTTTAAGAATTCTTTTGCAAAATTTAGACCAAGACGATGATAAACTGCACGATTAAAGATCTTTACTTCGTTTCTAAAGAGAGGATATGGGCACTCAAGAACGCTTTGAGGAATTCTATCCATAAAAAAACTCTTCGGCGCCTTTGCAAGAAATACTATATATCTTCAGCAACTCGGGATAGCCAAATCCATTGATCGATATGGATTGTCTATTTGAGAAATAACTTCCTTTTAAGATGCTTTCTTATGGATCATAAGCTTTTGAAAGGGGTAATAGGAAAATGCATTTACTTTTGTTAGCTTAACAGCCGTTGAAAGTTGCTTTGCTATAAAGAATTAAAAACCTTTTCCTGGAAATATGATCCAGTTATCGATAATTCTATTTGAGAAATAAATTCCATTTAATGTGTTTCCTTGGGGTTTTTTGAACAAGATAGAATGAAAATGTATTTACTTCCGTCAGTTTAAGGGCTATTGAACTGCTTTGAAAAAAAATCAGTAAACTTTTGAGAAATTTAGCCCAGGTTATTTATTGATAGGTAAGTTGATATGAGAAAATAAATTTCGCGTAAGAGACTTTCTTGTGGATTTTGAATTGTTTGAAAAGAAATATTGTGAAAACATTTTTACGTTTGTTGACTTAAAGGTTATTCAAAGCTGCTGTTACTTCAGAGAATGAAGTACCTATAGTAAAGACTTCTTAGGCTTTCTGAAGCAGGAGGACCTTTAGTTCAACTCGGGATCAAATTCCGACGAACATGGTGGCTGCATAGGAGTTTTCGCGATTTTCACGCTATGAAACGTGAAAACTAGCTAGTTTCAGCGTTGTTAATATTTTTATTATTCAAACAGAAAGCAAAATGCAGTTTAAGATAAGAAATATATAAATCAAAAAATCTAACTTTAGTCTGCAATGCTTCTTTAACCCTCCATTTTAATTTGGGTATTTCCCCTTTCTCCCTTAAAAGTAGTAACTGCTTATAATAAATCTCTCTAAATTGTTTTATTATACAATTAATCTCTCTCATATCAGGGTTGCCACGCTACCTGGAAAACCGGAAAAGTCAGGGAATTCAAATATTTTAGTCTAAATCTGGAAAAGTCAGGGAATTTCATACAGCGATTCCCCAAAAAAGCGAGTTTTGCGCCAACGTTGGAAGCGATCACTTTCTTGGCACGCGTTAGCGTCACTCGGGCAACTGGCATAGAGCCAATTTTTGCAGCTCTAAACAGTTTATCGAAAGACTCGCATGCGCATGTGCAGTGCATGTTGAACTAAAGAAATACAGATTCTTGCATAAAACAAAATCTATTTAATTCTAGTATAGCGGTACCATGCAGAATAACCTCTGTGTATCGTACTTACGGTGTTTGGCGACATTATGATGAGCAGTAAACGGGCCATTTCGATGTTGGCGGCAATTTTCAAAATCGTGCCAAGGCCGTACCGTATATACTAGGATTTTACCGCAAAATCTTTTAAACATATTTTTTTCTCTTTTTAATAAATGCCTTATTTGTCATTTTGCAGTAAAATAAAAAAACAGTAATTAGTCATCTAGGCTAACCATTTAATATTAATTATATTCGCCAAAATATCATTGATTATTGTAATTCAGTTTTTTAATTATTTTAATGTTATTCATATCATTTAATGTTGCTTCTTCCCCTTAAATTTATTTATTATTAGTAAATAATACTTTCAAATTTCAGGAAATTTTTTCTGGCATAATCCTGAAACTAATTTTAGCAGTATGATGACATAACATCACGAAATTCAATGCACATATTTTTTGCTTATGTATGCAGCTAAATAAATATAAAATACCTGAATTTATTTAAAAATATCATTAAATAGATTTCTTTCTTTCGTTTAGCTGCAAAATGTCAGGAAAAAAAATTTTCTTTTTATCCACAGTTTTTGATCTTAATTCTCCAGTGGAGAAAACAACTACTATTATAGTTATAATAGTAATCTTTGGGGATAATATATAAGTCATATTTAATTGGCAAATTTTGTGTTTTCAATTGGTACCATAAGTAATTTACCTCTTAGCACAGCCAAAGTGCATTACGCGGATAGATAGGAATTTTCTTAAAACACGCCTGGAAAACCTGGAAAAGTCAGGGAATTTCATTCTCCTATTTGAGTGGCAACCCTGTCATATGTATCTTACATAACGCTGTTGATGCAAATGCTCCAGCGGATTACTAAGGTAATGTAACTGCAACCATTTATGGATTAAAAATAGCAGATGCAAAAATTTCGCCAGCTTTATGTGGTGCAATTTCACTTGCACCCATTTTTTTCCTATTTTAGTAAATTTAATGTTATACATACATATAAATAAAATGCACATTCACGTCATTTTATTGTACAGTTAAAGTGCTTAATAGTTTTAAAAATAGAAAGAAGTATTACTGTAAATGAGACTCACGCATAAAGGCCGAAAAATAATGTTTCGCATAGTCAGAAGTTGATGAATGTTTATCCAATGGCTAACGTGCTATAATAAAAGCCGTCAAATAATTGTGACTAACACTGAAGCTCGTAAGTTGAAGATTCGTAAAAACATTAGCTCACTGTGAGTTTTTTAAGGGTAAAATTCTTATAAATTGCAGTGAACCCCTCTCTAAGACGACCATTCAGTATTCGATCTGACTTTGATCTTCTGGGAAAGTGATCATCTCAGAGAAGTGACTTTATCAGGACTGAGATACTTTATCAGAGGACTTTATCAGGACTTATCAGGACTTTATAGAGGACTTTATCAGGACTGCTCGTGTTCTTTGAGAACATGGTAAAGTCTGTAACAGGGTTCTTATCCTCAAGTCCTGAACTGGAACAGGGAGCGGAAGGTACGCTATGTTCTGGTGTAGAACTGAATGCAGCTATGTTCTATGGTAGGATACTGTGATTAAGTAGGAGAATAACTGCACTTGAAAGCGATTTAAAATCCTCTTTTATTAAATTACTATTATTTGCAACCACTTCCGAACTCGGGAGGGATACAGAAAGTAAAAGACCACACTTCGGTCTAAAATGAACAATCAGATAAATTTAAACTAAGAAATCTAATTAAACTTTGCTCACAGAGCAATTCGCGGAGATTGGCCTCTACCTGAAAGGGTGCGTAGCAAGATATACTAATACTAGCGCACTTCAAATTGTTTTACAATGCAATCACGTAGTAAGCACTATGGCTTATAAATTTTAACTGCTGGCTGGTCAGGCGAACGTCGAGGTCAGATCACGGTCAGAGTGACCGTGATCTGAGACTAAAGCTATCTCACACTGAGAGGTTTCTACCTCTGGTTTAAATAGTACTTGGCTGTACTTCAAAATTAGCATAAGCTGAAAACGCGCGCTTCTTCTGACGGGAAGTTGAAACAGAGAGGAGATAGAAAGATTTAAATTAAAATAAAACTTGGTTAGTTTAACTAAAACCTTACAACTTTGAACAATAACAATAACAATGTTTACGTTTTCAGTCACTTTTACAGATCATCGCCCTAGGGAGGTGGTTGCTACAACAGATTCCGCTGTATAAGAAAAATTATGAATTATAGTTTCTTCTTGGAAAATGCAATGATAATTGAAATAATGCTATATTATTAAATCACAAATTAAAGATTTTACCATATTCCTTCGCGAAATTTAACTTTTTGCTTCCTTGTAAGAGGTAAAGGTAGTACTGTAATTTCAGATTTTAACGAAATTATCCATTTTGATCGTTCCTGAAACTTTTTTTTTCCGTGACCGTACGTACGTAGAGAGCAGAGGACTCATTATTCCAAAAAGGATTGTAAAATCGGATTTTTTTTTTTAACTTTAATGTGATTAGCCGTAAAACGTTAAAATTTTATTAATGGGACTGCTATAACACCTAGTTGTGCACATCCATTTTATTGCAATCGGCAATACCAAAAGTGTGTGTGTGTGTGTGTGTGTGTGTGTGTGCGTGCGTGCGTGCGTGCGTGCGCGTGCGTGCGTGCGTGCGTGCGCGCAATGATGATGTGATGTAGTCGTAGCTCAAAGTAACAGTCTATAAGTTTAAAGAAACAGGATCCATTTATTATTTTTCGTAAAAAACAGCTGTTACAAAATTCATATCTTCGGAGTAAATAAAAAAGAACAACTAATAACTTTTTGTATTGAAGTTTACTCCATCGTTACATTAATGAAATGACCGCCCGATATTCCTTTGCGAGTTCTTTTATAATCACTGGAAAGGCGGAGCTTCCAAGAAATGACGTCAGCCTCGTCAGCCAATCCAGTTCGCTTTCAATATTTCCAGAACATTCAATAACTGTACGTGTAGAAAAAGCGGGAAAATCAATTTGACTACGGGGCTGTGCATTTAATTCCACGTACTTTCGTATAAGAGATCGTCCCCATTAAAATGAAAAGAACATGCATTTAGAATTGCAACTGGGGAAAAAGCAAAAATAAAAGACGAAATTTAATTTAGGGTTTTATATGTACTTTTGACTATGGAATTTAATTATTACATATATATATATATTATTACATATATATTTTTTTCATTCTAGTTATAATAACACTTCAGAAGACTAATTTACATCTCAAACTTAAACATTTTTTCACTTCCGGTTAACAATTAAAATTAAGTTGGAATCAAAATAAGACAATTCATTAACAATATTAATAATTACAACCGTGTATAAGAGGTTTAACACAATATCTAAAAAATCAAATTGAAAATAAGAATTAATAGTAGAACAAACTCGAAAAATAAAATTTTGAAACTTTATTCTGAAACAGGACCTTTGAGAAAACTGTTTTTAAACATTGTGTTTTTACTTCTCATATTAATAAACTGCTGCCTTATAATTCTAAAATCAGGTAAGTTTATATATGTAAAGAGGAAGAGTTACTGCTAAAAGTAATTCTAGTCTTATACTAAAAATAATCTTTATTCTTGCAGAGTACAATCGTTTCGAGGCAAAGATTCATGACCTGAGGGAGCAGATGCTGAGCACCTCCGGTAGTCTACGCACCTCGCAGAAGAGATCGCTTTTTGTCAGGTAACATCGATTTGTGACATCATTTTTGACAATGCAATTCAAAGACAGACTCAATTCAAACACCTCTTAGGACATAAGAAATAGATGTCTCCTTTTGACAACGAAAAGCGGATAATTAACGTAAAAATTCCAGAACACTTTTGGACCTACGAATATTTGAGAAACTTTGTCCTCGTCTGGTGTCAAACCAGGACAGGAAGAAGTGGGTTTGACATCAGAACTTGAGCAATGGTTTTTTAAGGCCGCATCACGCATGGGAAACATTTCGGAAGACTTACAAGGTATTTCTCCCGTCTTCTTCGCATGCCTTTGTGGTGTAGTGGTCATCACGCTAGACGCGTAAGCGAGAGGTCCGTGGTTCCATTCCCGGTGAAAACGTTGCTTATTTTTCGACTATCTCTTGCTTCCAAATAACCTAATAAATCTACACTGGCGCCCGAATAAAAAAAGGTGGTGGATGATGATTCTCCACCACCGGGATTTGATGACTTGTTCCCCAAAACCCCTGTCGCCTTTTAAAAGGGGGATTATATAAGGTATTTCTCCCGCCTTCTTCGCATACCTTCGTGGTGTAGTGGTCAGCACGCTCTACGCGTAACCGAGAGGTCCGTGGTTCGATTCCCGGCGAAAACGTTGCTTATTTTTTCACCTATCTCTTGCTTCCAAATAACTTAATAAATCTACACTGGCGCCCGAACTAAAAAAGGGGGTGGAAGATGATTCTCCACCACCGGGATTTGACGATTGGGTCCCCAAAACCCCATTCGCCTTTTAAAAGGGGGGAGTATGTAAAGTATTTCTCCCGCCTTCTTCTTATGCCTTCGCGGTGCAGTGGTCAGCACGCTCGACGCGAAACCGAGAGGTCCGTGGTTCGATTCCCAGAAAAGGCGTTGCTCATTTTTCATGTCTCCTGCTTCCAAATAACCTACGGACTCTACAGACTAACGGTTTAGTTTAGTTATTTTTCTTTGTCACATGATATAAAACACTTAAGGGTCACCGTGTAAGAGGAAAATTGGTTCTTCATCACAAACACACTAACCACCCACAAAGAACTGCCATTCAAGTTTAGCTCGATGTTGATTGGGTGAAAATGTACAGTAAACAACTTTTTTCGAAGGCAGGAAAAAATATCACACACCTTTCTTTACATAAAAGCCTGTTAAAAGTCTCTAGCCTGTAGAAAAACTGCGTAAAACAGAGTGCCCCCATGCTGTACAGACACTATATACTTACAAACATCCGAGACTTCTCCCGGGTGCATATTTCGTAAGTGCACGTCTAGATCGCCACCGAGAAAGTGGTTTCTAGAATGGACCAATGGGCAATGGTTATTTCTGTCATTTCACATGGCTTTTGACGCGCTTTTAAGCAAGATGGTGGTAAGTGTTTTGCTACGCAATTTCCTGTAGGAAATAATTACGACATCGTGCATTTTTTTTGAAAATTTTCAGTGGAAAGTTAGATCAAATATAAGCATAATTATATGCATAAATAGTAGAAAACTTAAAATTTTTTATTGCAGTCGGTATGAAAAAGATATTCTACAATAATAGTCAATGCACAATTTTATTCAAAAAAGATAAACTTTCCTAATTTGCATGCCTACGAAAAATGTGTTAAAGTTCACATTAGTAACCGTTCACTCTTAAATGTATTGCTTGCACAAGAAATACTCCTGGCACAGAGTTAATTTATCTTATTCACAACGAATATATTTAACTTATTCATATATAGTACCTTTTAATGTTAACAGTAGGTATAATCAGATCATTCACAATATGTATCTTGAATCTGACACTTTCAAAATCAAAGGAATGCAAACATTGAGATAAGAAAATACTAGATTCATTGTAACACTTCCAGTTATTCTCAGCTCAATAAAAAAAAATTATGTACTTGAATTCTCTTAATCCACAGGTGTTATCAAATGCCTTAATATTCGAGGCTAATTGCAGCTCGAGTTGTTTCCTCGATGTAAAGAGCGATAATATGCCACAAACATTTCCGAATATCAGTGCCTGATAAGTTTGGCGAATAAGAAATGTTGACGATTAAATAAACTTATGAAATGAAAGCACTAAGAGATTTTCTGGCATTTCTAAGCCATGCATTTATAACTGCGAAACAAATACACAAGGTTCGTACGGTCCTTAAAAGTCCTTAGATTTTTTGGTTCTTAAAAGTCCTTAATTTCGGCCAAAATCGGCAGAAGGTCCTTAATTTTAATCATCTGAAATTTCTGTCTGTTTTTACGACTGCCAGTTTGAGTGTGAATTAGCATTTTGGAGGAATATTTTTGGCGATTCACTGACATATATGATTATCTTTTGAATGGGTTATAATTTGTTCTTATTTCTAATATAAATAGTGGGATATTCGAGTTTCTAAGCAAGAAGTGAAACATACGCATTTCGAAATTCATTCTTTTTCTAATGATAATGAAGATCTCTTAAACAACTTTTCGCTTTTGATGATGTGAATTTTTTCATTAAACGGTTCTAAATTTGGCGACATATCAACATTTTGGCAATTTTAAGATAAGTTTTTATAGAAAATTTTTAATTCCGAGATCTGAGAATTTTTCGATGGTTTTTTTAGTACATTGTAACAGTAATAAATTCCATTAAAATAATGGTAATATATTGAAATTATATTTAAAAAAAACATTATAATAAAATATTTTTATTTTTTGCTGTCATATTATAAAGTTCTGTTTTAACTTATTATACAATATTTTCAATCTGAGAAATAAACAAGGTATAATGCTATAAAACACAATTTACGAAACAGTTCTTACTAAATGTTCTTACTTACATCGCATGCCTTCGTGGTGTAATGGTCTGCATGCTAGACGCGTAACCGAGAGGTCCGTGGTTCGATTCCCGGCGAAAACGTTACTTATTTTTCACCTCTCTCTTGCTTCGAAATAACCTAATAAATCTACACTGGCGCCCAAACTAAAAAAAGGTGGTGGATGATGATTCTCCACCACAGGGATTTGACGACTGGGTACATAAAACCCCAGTCGCCTTTTGAAAGGGGGAGTATATAAGGTATTTCTCCCGCCTTCTTCGCATGCATTCGCGGTGTAGTGGTCTGCGTGCTCGACGCGTAACCGAGAAGTCCGTGGTTCGATTCCCGGCGAAGGCGTTGTTTATTTTTCACCTCTCATGCTTCGTAATAACCTAATGTCTCTGCAATTATCGCTTTTTCTATCGAGAAAATGACTCAAGATACAATTAGCCTTGAATATTATGCCTTTACTAACACATTAGGATTAAGAGAATTCAAGTGTACAATTTTGTTATTGATCTGGCAATAACTGAAAGTGTTACAATGAATCTAGCATTTTCTTATCTCGGTGGTAGCATTCCTTTGATTTTGAAAGTATACGATTCGAAATATATATTGTGAATGATCTGATTATACTTGTTGTTAACATTAAAAGTTACATACGAATAAATTAAAAATATTAGTTCCAGGCAATATGTTTAGGAGTGAACAGCTATTAATATGAAATTAATGCATTAAGTGTTTATAAATGCAAATTAGGAACATTCAATTTGAATAAAACTGTGCATTGGCTATTATTACAAACCATGTTTTTCATACAGACTGCAATAAAAATTTTTAAGAATTCTACTATTTACGTATATATAATTATGCTCATATTTGATCTGACTTCGCACTGAAAATTTTCGCAAGAAATCCTCAATGCTTTAACTATTTTGTACAGGAAATTGCATGGCTAAACTTTTTTAACCATCTTCCTTAAAGCGCGGCAAAGGTCGTGTGAAATGACAGAAATATTACTGGAAGCCCATTGGTCCATTCTACACTCATGTCCATAAATTAAGGATAATTCGGTGTCACGCGGAAATCGAACTCTAGAATAAATATATCACCTGTAAAATCACTACACACATCTTCAAGAATCATATGCAAATTTCAGGAAATAACCAGATGACACCGATGGTACGTCACAATGACGAGAGTGATATATAAGGAATACAGGCAAATAAGTAAAATTGTCCACAGGCGCTTTATAAGCATTTCAGAGCAATAACCGAATAGTTATGACACGAAGGACGCATTGGGATGATTTTTTACGTGGTAGAATGATCGGCCGTCTGGAATGTGGGCCTACCCACCTGGAAGTATCAGACGAACTTGGAATTGCCCAGAGTGTCATCTCCAGGCTTTGGCAACGATTCCAAGATGATGGTAATGTGAGTAGTTACAGCACAGGTCGCCCCAGAGTTACAACGCCGAGTGAGGACCGGTATTTGGCAGTTACTGCCAAAAGAAACAGGCGGAGCACAGCCTCAGACCTGTCTCGTCGGCTCTCTTCAGCCACTGGTGCGACAATTTCGAGGCAGACCGTGTACAGACGCTTAGAGCAGATGGGTTTATATGCTCGTAGACCTGTCAGATGCGTTCCACTTACTGCAACTCACTGTCGCCTGCGGTTAGCCTGGAGTAGAGAGCATGCACTGTGGACATCGCAACAGTGGGCTTGTGTGATATTTTCCGACGTGTCCAGGTTTAGCTTGCAGTCTGATTCTCGCCGGACTTTCATATGGAGAGCTCTAGGTACCCGTTACCACCAAGAAAACATCATTGAACGACACCGTTACGGTGGTGCAGGAGTGCTCGTTTGGGTAGGAATTATTCTGGGTTCCAGAACTGACCTGCATGTTCAAATTGGAACCACGACAAGCCAAATCTATCGAGACGTCATTCTGGAACAACATGTACGTCTGTTTCGGGGCGCCACGGGCGCACAATTTGTGTTTATGGATGACAACGCTCGTCCTCACCGTGCAAACATCGTAAGCGAGTGCCTTTAGTCAGAGGATATCACCCGTATGGACTGGCCAGCATTCTCTCCGTAATTGAATCCAGTAGAGCACGTGCGGGACATGCTTGGCCGACGAGTTGCAGCCCGTCAACCTCCTCCTACATGTCTACCGGAACTTTGGAGAGCATTGCTTTTTAAGTGGTGTGAAATCCTTCAAGATCAGATCGATAATTTGATACTCAGCATGCCTAGTCGTTATACGGACTGTATTGCATTGTCTGGGAGACATACAATGCATTAACAATCATACCAACCATGTAATATTGGCTTTTTGTAAATAGTTTTTTTTGTTTTGTAATTTTTAATTTATGGACATGAGTGTAGAATAGTTGAACTCGGTTTTTTGAACACGGTGTAGTTAGTTATATGGAATATTACGAGGGTAAAAAAAAAAAAAATTCAATATTTTGGTTGATTTTTAGCTATTTTAAAGTCCACCGTTCCTTAAGCGCAGGAGCTTTCTAATAATTTAATTCCCTAATTAACAACATGTGACTTATTATGTGAATTACTTTTCAGGGCCCTCTTCGATTATGACCCGTCGAAGGACAGTGGTCTACCAAGCAGGGGCCTGCCTTTTAAGCTGGGTGACATTCTGCATGTGATCAATGCTAGTGACGACGAATGGTGGCAAGCCACTAAAATTCTCCCGGACGGAGAAGAAGAAGGAATCGGGATTGTACCATCTAAAAGAAGGTTTGTATCACTTTCACTGTAGGTAAATGAATTGTACAAAAAAAATCTTTGCTTCGAAATCGGATAGTATTAGTTTTCGAAATATGAATTCCAGTATTATTTTCTATCCTTGACACTTTTTTAATTAAATTTAATCAGCAATCTATTTTTAAAGTTTGTGTGGTCACAAAATTTGATGAATGTACACATGATAAATTCCAGTTCACTAAATTTTTTAAATTCCTACTATTAGCTCACACTCTCCCTATATCTTTTTCAAATTTTCAATTGTTAATAAAATACTTTTTATTCATCCACTCAAGTTCAAATACATTTTTTTAAACTTGTAGTGGATGACATTTGATGTTAAAACAGTTTTTTCAAAAAAAAATTTTTTTTGTATTTTTTAATTTTTTTTATTCTTTATTTTATTTTTTAAACTTTTTTATTTTTTAAATTTTACTTTGTTGA
>KK117703.1:11981-51456 GCA_000611955.2 Stegodyphus mimosarum
TAATTTTCAATTGTTAATAAAATTATTAAATTTTTTTTTATTCAAGCAGTCAAGTTCAAATACATTTTTTTAAACTTGTAATACATGATACTTGATGTTAATACAGATATTTCACATATTAATTTCACATATTAAGCCGCATTTAAACAACTTTTAAATTATAGACAATTCTGCAGCTATTGCATGCAGATTTAACTAAAGCCACAAGAACCTTAACCGGTAGATAAGAACGACATAGTTCAATCATTTTTAAAGCAAAAAATGCTTAATTTACCAACATATAAGAAAAATTGAGCTCACTGGTGCGGCCGTTGCCACCGAAAAGGAAGGTACACAACTACATGTTACTTCTATGAAGCCTTCTAGTAATGCTTTCCTTATCCATCCATTAAGCTTGGGATTCCTGCATTTAAGAACCAACCGAAAATTTTAAACACGTTTCTTCCAAAACTTCAGTCTTCGAGCTGTGCTTCTGTTGCAGCCCACGATCCGGCAAACTGAAAATGATCCTAATTTTACTCTTTAATATAGCAGCGTTTAGTAAGATTGCAAGAAATGGGCTCGCTCAATATTAATAATAGATGCAAGCAATTAAGCAATTTCATTCATCGCTTAATTTTAGTTGATTAAAGACTACGGTTATTTTTTAAAGTGCAAATGCTCTATAAATAAAAAATAAAACTATATCTAAATTATTGTTTTTACTTCCGTGTAAAAAGGAAAAGGAAGTATTGTAATCGCGAAAAATTTCGGGTAGCATATTTCAGCAAAAATATCTATTTTGACCGCTATCGAATGCAATTTAACGATGCTTTTGAGTAATATCTAAATGTAAGAACAAAATAAAGAACTCTTTTTCCCCCAAAAAAATTATAAAACTGATTTAAAATGGATTTTCAAGAGATGTTTTCGTGACCTCTGTGTGCACGTATGTATCTCGCATAACTCAAAAACGAGTAGCCTCAGAACGTTGGAATTTTGTATATAAGGCTGCTAGAACATGCAGATGTGCACCTCCCATTTTGGTTTCAATCGGGCCGCACCAAAAGTATATAAATATATGTGTGTGTATATATATATATATATATATATCCACTTTGTTACTCAGCTTGGTAAGGTCAGTTTCTTTATTTTGATAAGTTTACTGTAAACTGTGCATTTTTTGCTTTAAAAATGATTGAATTATGCTGTTTTTATCTTTCGGTTAAGAATTTTATGCCTTTAGTTAACCTGCACGCAATTATTTTGAAATTATCGACAATTTAAAAGTTTTTTAAGTGCGGCTAAACCTAATTCTTGGTTATGGTAGCGGCCATATTTGTTTGCATTTGCAATTTAGCAGAATAGTGGATTTGTTGCCAATCTACAGAAACTAACAAAGTAACGTCTTCTTTCATTATTGCGAAATAAATTACGCTCGATTCATTCTGGAATTATCATTTAAGTTATTAGCTGGATTTTGCGTACAAATTGTAACTTTAATTGTAAAAATAGTTTTTTTAATTGTTTTAACTGTGCTTGGTGTTTTATGTGTTCCTACATCTTTCAAATTTTAATGAAAATATTTTGAATTTTTATGCATTTTTGTCTTACCGCGAAATGAAAACTGAATGAATGAGTAGTGCATGCGCATTAGGTAAGCGGCGCTGAATCATCTGTGAAAAACTGTTTCTTTTTTATTTGTTTAATTTATTAGTCCAAAGGGGCTTTGTCCGTAAAGGACTATTGTTTTCGTTTTGCGATTTTGAGTCGGAAACATTAAAAGTCTGTATCACTTTTCAAACTGTTGCCACAAAATATGGCAGCCCTGTCTTATATTTAAAGAAATTAAATAATGAAGAATGTGCATAAATGTATGTATGTTTCTCGCATTGCGATAAAACGACGGTATCTAAAGCCATCGAATTTTGAATGCCGTCATCCTGCTGCGAATATAGGCATCTGGAAGCCCGAATTTGAAATTTGGAATTTGGAATTTGTTTTATTAACGATTTCATATTTTGTAAAACTTTAACGAATTTTTGATGAACAAATTCGAGAATTTCGAAGGTTGCCATGGCAACGTTGTACAGAAAAAAACATTTTTATTTGCAGCGCGCGAGACTGTGTGTAGGAAATTCTAAAGATAGGCTCAGTTTAAAATTATTTTGCGATATTGTTCTTTAACTGAATTTTATGGTTTCAATGCGAAGAACATGATATTCAATAAATAAAAGTAACATACAAAATGTTTAAAAAACGACCCTTTGGACGTAATTTAAAATCTGAAACCTTTCAGATTTTTATTTTATTTTATTTTATTTTATTTTTTTGTACATCATTTTAGATTTATTGTAGTATTTGAATAGAACTTGTGGTAATTCTTCAGATGCTATAATTTTTGCGCCTCTAAGTTATAAAATGAACGGGATATAACGCTGTTAAGTGAATTAGCGTCGAAATGTGGCTATGGTAAATAAATATAGAACTTTAAAGAATGCATTTATTCTACTGTGGTTTATGCGCTATCGACGAAGTACATTTAATTCAAAATTCGCTAACAGTTAATTCAATATGTTGAATTGAAATGCAGGATAGTTGCGTATAATGTAATATTCCATACAAAGTAGTCATGTGGTGTATACATCAGGTTTTTTAATTTTTGAAGTGTTGCACCTGCATTATTTTTTAATAAATGTTCAGTATGCACATAGGCATCATTTGCGGTGCATCGGTTCCGTTTGGTTGATCTGTATCTTTTGACAGGTTTCATTTTTGGAATAAAAAAGTCCTGTCTTTCACACCACTTGCTTGTAAGGCTTCACTTTCTTGGCTTAAAGTATTAAATAATGCAATGTATGGATTATTTCGAAGTTCTTTTTTACCGCCGTTTAGGCAACACTATTGGAATGACAGTCTGTTTGACTCAAAAAATGCACATTTTTCTCAAA
This sequence comes from Stegodyphus mimosarum, assembly GCA_000611955.2. Lineage (NCBI taxonomy): Eukaryota > Metazoa > Arthropoda > Arachnida > Araneae > Eresidae > Stegodyphus > Stegodyphus mimosarum. Next base: position 14,912 of record KK117703.1, read on the forward strand.
TGGCGCTTGAAATGTTCTGTCACTCCTATCAGGTAATAAAATCAACGCATGATTTTCCCGTTTATATCATACTAGAAAACTCGGCGGTCATAAGAAATGACCACTGTTCTAGATATTATAAATTATAATTAAAATATTTGTGCAAAGGTGCCTGCTAATTCAAATTGGAATTACCCAGGGCAGGCAGCGAGGACGCCCCTTTGCTTACTGCCCCACTGGGTTTCCCCCTTCTACTCGCTTAATTGCTTAAAGTAGAGTGCGATGAAGGAAACCACTGGGGATACATTTCTTTCTCTGCTCAGTGGTTTCTTTTTGTCGAGAAAGACGTTTTTGTGCTAAAGCTGTCTATGCATATAAATTTTGTGAAAATCGAATCGGCAGATCCTTAGGATCTGAGTTTTCTGTTTTTTGTGGTGGAGGGCCTCAGCGCACCCCCCTTGGTGACCCCCAAATTTTTTTTACGGAAAAATCGCAAAACCTTTTTGATTCATAAAAAACCAAACCGCATCTAAATCCGACTACAACAGCCCGGGTTATAACGGGTCGAAGTGTTACCCATTGAGCCTATCCTAAAGCTCCACCATTACGTAGACTTAACATTGGAAAAGTTATGTGTGCGTACCGGCGGTTCTAATTGAGATACATGCAAACCGCTTCTACTGCGAACGTGTCCCTGGGGGTCTGTCGATGGCCGCACTTTCGTCGCTCTATCTTGATTATCAAAAATTTTCCCCTTTTACACTATTTCAGAATCCTCCCATAGACTTAGCATTATGGCAATTTTCAACTCTACGTAACTCGTGTCGATTTTGGCCTAGAGGCAAAAATTTTATATTCTTGTGATAGCGCTCGAGGAGCGGAAGACCGTGGTTGTATTTATTTTTTAATTGGGTGAAATAATTTTTTGCCCCCAATTTTTGGACCCCTGCCATGGACCCCCTGGTCGACCTACAGACTTGCTTCTTGCGCGGTTCGAGAGTTCTTGGGCCACTGTCTGTGCATATAAATTTTGGTTAAAATCGAATCGGCAGATCCTTAGGATCTGAGTCTTCGGTTTTTTGGGGTGGGGTGAATCAGCGGAACCCCCATGGTTACTCCCAAATTTTTTTCATGGAAAAATCGCAAAAACTTTTTAATTTATAAAAAACCAAACCGCATCTAAATCCGACGACAACAGCCCGGGTTGTATGGTGTCGAAGTGTTACCCATTGCTTTAGCTCCTTTTCTCTCCTCTTCAGTGCTGTATTTTCTAGGAGGCATTCTTAAAAGAAATTACGTTAAGACGTAGTTTTTATGTAAATAAAACAGATAGATGATTGCTAATGCAAACAAATGTTCACCTTTCCCCTGATACGCTCAATTTGCATTCAGTTGTAAACCATTTCAAAAACAGATGATTGCCTATGCAAACAAATGTTCACGTTCCCCCTGACACGCTCAGTTTGCGTTCAGCTGAAAATTCAGTTTAAAATACAACGTCGGAATAAAATGGGGCAAAATTTTAAACTCTTTACGCGAAAGGATATTTAGCATAAGGGTTTGGGTAAACCTACCTAGATGAAATGTACTACGCACAACTCGTTAGTTGGTTTCGTCTCCTTTAATTTCTCAACGTTTGCAAGTTTCTAGGTAATTCATATGTCAATATAGTTAAATGCATAATAAGCAACAATTGTATGAATTAAAAATATTTAAATACCACGATAATTTAATTAAAACAATGATAACTACTGTGGTAAAATTTATTTTACTATTTGAATGCCTTGGCAACTTAACCCCATTGGCTAGTACAGTTACGCAAGCAACCAATAAACTATCGGCGACAAACAGACACTTATATACACTCACGTTTGTGAAAATTGCAACACCATGACTTACGCGAGTGAGCCGAAATTTTCAGGAAATGCAAAGTAGCGCATGATATGCAAATGATTAGAATTGCAAATCCGTAGCGCATGCGTATGCTGAGCAGCGCCCTCTGAACGGCTGACGGATCCGAATAAATAGACGGCTGTAGCGAGGCGTGTATGGTTATCGGTGGTTATCTGCTAGTGGTAAACGTTAACTCAATCTGTACTTATGCCTCGTCGACGAAAGAGAGCGAGATTTGAACAACTTACAGAGTTTGAACGAGGGAGAATCATCGGCCTTCGTGAAGCTGGATTGTCGTATCGTGCAGTAGCCTCTCGTGTGCAGCGTAACAGCAGCACAGTGATGCGCGTTTGGAAGCAGTGGACGGACGAGTGTCGGACAACTCGGAAATCCGGGAGTGGACCCCGAAATGTGACGTCAGCTCGCGATGATAGACACCTGGTCCGCATGGCGCGGACGGACCGTACAGCTTCCTCTAGACAATTGGCAGCACTGTGGTCAATAGCTACAGGTGTTTCATTGTGTGCTTCATCAATTCGTAGACGTCTGCTGCAGTGTGGACTGCGCGCACGGACTCCTTTATACAGGATCCCCCTAACGCACGACCATCGCCGCCTGCGGCTACAATGGGCCAATCAGCATAGAGACTGGCGTGCTGATTGGCAGCATGTCGTGTTTTCTGACGAATCCCGCTTTAATTTGTGGTACCATGATGGCCGCATTCGTGTCAGACGCTATGCCGGTGAACGCCACCTTCCGGAGTGCATTATCGAACGCCACAGTGGACGAACACCCGGAGTTATGGTCTGGGGCGCCATAGCATATCATAGACGATCTCAATTGCTACGAATTGTGGGCAATCTGAACAGCAACCGGTATATCCGTGAAGTTCTACAGCCCGAAGCTGTTCCCTTCCTTCAAAGCTTGCCAGGCGCTGTATTTCAACAGGACAATGCCCGCCCTCATACTGCTCGGATTGTTAAATCCTTCTTTGCAGCGCAGCAGGTACAGCTTCTTCCTTGGCCTGCGTGTTCCCCGGATATGTCGCCAATTGAACATGTGTGGGATGTCATTGGTCGGCGTCTTGCTCGTGATCCTCGTCCTGTTGCGTCTGCAGACGAACTTTGGGTACGCGTACAAACGATATGGAATGCTCTTCCTCAGTCAGACATTCAAACTTTGTTTGACTCCATGCCACGTCGTGTAGCAGCACTTATTGCGGCGCGTGGTGGCCACACAAAATACTGATTCTGATCTCTTGTTCTTGTTTGTTTGCTTTGAACATTTAATCATTTATTTGTACCACTACCACTCAACTGTGTATTAAATTGCATTCAATTATGACGATTCCTTCTTGGTGTTGCAATTTTCACAAACGTGAGTGTAATATTATAGACACCACATATAATAAAGATACACTGAAAAACGTTTAACACGAAACTGAAGAGACTGAAATATTTTCTCGTGTTAAAAGATATTGCAATATATATATATATATATTCAACAAAATTAAGTTTGTTGGAGTATATTTTATTTATATAGTTACGTATATATGCATGTATTTAATAAAAATCGATGAAACAAAAGCATCCACAAGAATCTGATGAAATTTAATACAAAAATTTCAAGTTTTTTGAAAAACAAAACATTCTTGTAATTTTGGAAAAACAATCTGTTTTTCTTTGCATTGTCTTTTTTAGCATTAAATTATCAACAAATTATTCGATGTCGTTCATTTTGCTATTCATTTTGTAAGGTTTTAATTTAAACTAACAAAGTTTTATGTTAATTTTCTCTCCCCTGTAAGTTCTTATTTCAACTTCCCGTTAGAATGAGCTCGCGTTTCAGCTTTATGCTAATTTGAAATGGAGCCAAGTTTTGGTATTTAAAGGTTAGCGAGGAACTTCTCGGTATGAGAGAGCTTTTAGTCTCAGATCACTGCGGCTTTGTTCGACGTCCACCTGACTAGCTAGTATTTAAATTCTAAGCTTTTAGCGCTGTTACGCTATTACTTATTGAAATATTCTAAGTGCGTTAGTATTAGCTAAATCTTGCTACGCACCATTGATCGTTTAGCATAGAGGCCAACCTCGCGTTCATAGCTCTGTGAGCAACGACTACTTAATTTCCATTTAACTTTATTTTAAATTATTTGATAGTTCAGTTTAGACCCAAGTGCGGTCATTATTTTCTGTTATCCTTCCCGAGTCGGGAAGTGGCTGTATATAAGAGTGGTTTAATAAAATAGGATTTTAAATCCTTCTTACGTGCAGTTATTCTACCACTTAACCACAGTATTCTACCACAGAACATAGCTGCATTCAGCTCCCTGTTCGAGATCAGGACATTAACTACCTCACGAATATGTTCGCCAAAAGTATGCACAGAACACTCAGTGCTGACAATTTCACCATTGGAATGTGTGTCTAAAATAACTGCGCATACTTTTCATGTATTCCTCACTTCGGATGATGTGGAAACAGGACCTGCATTATTCATTTTCGTTATCGGAAATCTGCATCAATGATATTTTCTGAGCTTTGAACAAACTCTAAAATGTCTTTGTCTGCCACAATTGGAGCTGTACAAACATTATGCTCATCTACTGCAACGAATTCTTCCGATGATACAGCAGGAGAGTCCAATAATTCAGAAACGTTTCAGAATCTGATACTTTTGAGAATCCTGCATGACGAAAACAATTTTTAATCGTCCTTGCTGGGTGCCTATCACCCTGGTACATGGGTTGCTAGAGCCCTATCCCGAATCGAAGAACATAGTCATTACTAACAATTGTAATTTTAACAAAATGCTTAAATACATAATTGCCTCTTAGAAGTCATAATTATTTACATATGTGAAAAGCCATACAACATACAACGCAAGTGCAATACCTTGAGTGTCAGGTGAAAAAAAAATCATGAAGAAAACATGCATAACAAGTAAATATATGAGACATACAATATAAAGAAGTATATACAAATTATATAACCACATGTGTACAATTAAGAAAGAGCATTACATAATATTGTCACTTAAGATCGCCCTAGGGCGCTTAACAAAAGTTATATCATTTATATCATAATCATATTGCACGATCGCATGACCCCTGCCTTTCATAAAAAGCCTTCGAGAGGCGACAGTAGTAAGATTCTAGATCCTCAAGGCCTAAGCTCTTTATGTAATTGTCTATTCCGAACATACCACGATGCGTTACATATCTGCCTAATCACCCCATTCTGGACGGCCTGCAACCTCTTTCTGAGGCTTTTACATGAGTATGCCCAAACCGGGCAGGCATAACTTAAGATCAATCGTCTTTGGAGTCACTGAATTCCATTCAGTGTACAATATATGAAGAGATCTTCATTTGCTTAAACATCTTTTATCAAGGACATCTTCATATTCGTTAAGTATTGAAGGCAACGTAGACCGAAACCAATTTGCTGACATGGTGAGTAAAACTTGACTAGCTTCACAGCAAACATTTTTAGTACTATGCCATTTCTTTTCTTGAAACGTTCCAGTCACCGTGGATTTGCAGAAAATGTAATACCCATTTGTTTAGCAAGTTCATTGCTTCTTTCTGGCATTAAAGTTCCTGATATGGGAGCATTCAGAGATCTCGCTTGTTAGAACCAAAGAAGTAAAGCCGTCTCTAAATCCTCGTGCTTGTCCGTTCTCATCCGTTTTTGCTTTGTCAAGCTAACTTGTCAGGACTATGTGTTCGGCGTATGCTCTTGGCGAACATATTCGTGAAGTAGTTAGAGTCCTGATCTTGAACAGGGAGCTCAATGCAGCTATGTTTTGTGGTAGAAAACTCTGGTTAAATGGTAGAAGAACTACACGTAAGAAGGATTTAAAATCCTCTTTTATTAAACCACAATTATATACAGCCACTTCCCAACTCGGGAGGGATACAGAAAATAAAGATCGCACTTGGGTCTAAACTGAACAATCAAATAATTTAAAGTAAAGTTTGCTAGAATTTAAGTAATCGTTGCTCACACAGCTATAAACGCGAGGTTAGTCTCTATGTTAAACGATCAATGGTGCGTAGCAAGATTTGGCTAATACTAACGCACTTAGATTTACTTCAATAAGTAATAGCGTAACAGCGCTAAGGCTTAGAATTTCAATACTAGCTAGTCAGGCGAACGTTGAACAGAGTAACAATGGTCTGAGACTAAAAGCTCTCGCACACTGAGAGGTTCCTACCTACGGTTTAAATAGAACTTGGCTCCACTTCAAATTAGCATAAAGCTGAAACGCGCGTTTATTCTAAAGGGAAGTTGAAATAAGAACACATAGGGGAAGTTAGTCTTTGTTAGTTTAAACTAAAATCTTACAAACTTACTCCATTCAAACATTTTCGTAATTTGCTCGCTCTTTTTTTTAATTATTGCTGATAATGTAGAGTTAGTAATATCAAAATTTTTACGGATTTCAGTTTTCGTCTTCTGCTTCTGATCAACAGCCTTAAGAAGCTCCATCTTCATTTTAAGCGAAATAGCAGTTTCCTTTCCCCCTGAGCTCTTTGCCACTGCGCTCGTAAAGAGATTCTTCTAAAACAGAAGGGAAACAAATGGGCAGAACCAAACTCGCTGATTTTTACTCACGCTGTGATGTACTCATCACCAAATTCCAAAGCCAACTGATCAGAAATGAGATGTTTTTGTGTGGCGTTTATAGGGATGGAGGGTGAAAGTAGCTTAGGTAAACAAAATTGGCTTTTGCCACAATCTGTTCCGAGGGTATATCAAAGCCAAGTTAGCTTCCTTTCTGTGAAACATTGTTCATTCCCAGAAGGTAAATCTTTTCTTGTTAAACGATTTTCGTTTCGTGTTAGGAGAAAAAACATGCATGAAAATACATTGTACAGAGGCTGTTCGCACATTTTTTAGACGATTTTGGTAAGAGGTATTAAAAAATCGTTTCCTGCAAAAGAAGTAATTGCAATTGTACTATCGTCTATCGTACTATTATCGTCTGTGGCTTGAAAGTTTTGTTTTTATTCAAAATGGCGAATTTAACAAAGCCATGGTCCGAAGGCTACATTGACGCTCTTTTCGAAGAGAAATAGGCATACTCCGTTATCCACAAACGATGTGAGAGTCGTGGTTTTGTGATATCTAAAGCGTCGATAGATAATATCATCCACCAGAAAGGAAAAAAACGTCAAATTGGAGCCTCGAGGGGGACAAAAATTCAAAACAAGTATTTAAGGAAAAAACGGACATCCTCGACTATTGCAAAGGTACGTTGTTTAATGTTAAAAGAAAATCCCTTTAGTCAAAGGACAGTTGCAAAATCATTAAAATGCTCGGTGTCCACTGTAAGCAAAATGATAAACGTTGATTTCAATCTTAAGAAAGCGAAAAAACGCAATGTGCATCGTCTTCTTCCGAAGCATATCGCTCAACGCGGAACACGCTGCAGAATTCTATATGAGAAACACTTATCCGAAGAAAAATGGAAAACAATTGTCACAATAGATGAAGCGTGGGTGTATTTAAATGACTGTAACAAAAAAAGAGCCATTTATTATCATAAAAGGGGAGAAAAAAATTTAAGTACGTGGTTCAAGGAATCGAAAGAAAGTTTTTCTAAGGGATTCATAATTGTTGCTGGTTTTTCTTATAATGGCAAGTTAAAAATAAAGAGAGTGCAAAAAAATCTCAAGATACACACCAAATACTATCAGGAACATATTTTATCGCCCATTTTTCTGAATGAAATACCATCGCTTTACCCACAGTGCCATCCGTCTATGAGACTCCATCGGGACAAAGCTAGTAGTCACACATCAAAATCCACTGTATATTTCCTCAAAGAAATGGAACAAAAAACTGGTATCAAGGCCATACCCTTCACTGATATCCCTACTAAATCTCCCGATGGATTCCTCTACCTATCGACTTTTGTGCTTTCGGACTTTTAAAAGTGCATTATCCAAACTTTGTCCCAAAACCCTAACAGGACTCTGGAAAGCTGTTCGGGAGGAATGGGATAGAATACCTCTCCTGACACTTCAAAAAGCATTATTATCCTGGAAATTGCGGTGTCGACAGATAGTTCAGAATAAGGGATGTCAAATAGAAAATTTAAAACACAAGAATTTTATGTAATTTAGTTTGTGAATACAATATACTTCATCTAAAAATTGTGCGAACAGCCTCTGTAGTTTGTTGGGACCGTTTTATTATTTCATGTTAACCGATATTTCGTCTTAAGCGTTTTCGCTTTAAACGTATTTCTCTGTGCGTTGATTCTGATTATGTTACGTGATGAAGTATTTGATTGTGTGATATGATTCATTATTTGTAAAATGTACACTGAAATCAGTTTCAATTTGTTTATTGAAATTGCAGAGTGGAGAGAAAGGAGAAGGCTAGATTAAAGTCTGTGAAATTTCAAGGAAAAAGCAGTATAAACGACGGCAAAGTGAGTATGGATTCTTACATTTACTTACGCAAGGAGATTAGAATAGATTCTAACCTCCTTGTACTTACGTATTAATGTGTGACTACAGCAGCAGCAAACTCAATCTGTACGTGGGCCGAATGCAAAATCTGAAAGCAACCGACGGGTCAGAATTTTTTTTAGCGAAATAAAAAGTGCTTTTTTTTTTACAAAATAGAATTTAAATTCAATTAAATTTTTCTAATATGTGTATTTCTTAAAAAATACATAAGCAGTAATAATAGTGAAGCAAAAAAAAATCAAGTTTATATTTATTTTCTGTCTGAAATCTAAAAGTTGGTATCTACAAAAAATTTCTATTCGTTACACTTTGTAATTCAAACGTATTGTCAACTAAATAGATAATTCTGACATCTTAAATGAGGCATTAAATAAGTACTTGTAACTTTTTTTTAATTGAACATTTTAAAAGAACATTTTTAGAGAAGTAAGTAAAGAAAAAGAAATAAATATAACAACACAGCACAAAATAAAATAAACTTACAAATTCACAGATGAGACGTAAGAGATAAATTTACAGAAGAAAGAGAAAGCCATTTTATCTTGGACAAATACGTGAAGAGGGGGAGGAATTGTAATATTCACAGACTTTTGCATAGGAATGAGTTCTTTTCGTCCTTCCGTGAGCTTTGAACAATAGAACAACAAGTGTTCAACATTTTGCACTCCCCCGGAACTGCAGGAACACAAGTCTGTACTAGATGACCTAAATCTCTTCAGATATGAATTGAAATGACAATGTCCAGTTAGAAATTTAGTAATTTCAAAATTGCAGAAAAAGTGTTTATTATTCAGTCTGTGAGGATGGAATCAAAGCTGTATGTAAGTAAAGCGTCGGCACTCCCATACTATACCGTGACGCCAAATTGCAGCGCCAATGCACTGCAGTGGTGTCGATGTAAACTAAATCCCTTCCCCTCCTCCTCTCCCCTGCAATGACGCCATGGAGGTAGGAAGTAAGATGGAGACGCCTCCATGGGTTTTGACACGATTGGATGTAAATATTTTGCAATTGCGTCGTAATTATACATATAAATGTATATATTTTCTATTTGCACAGTATTTCAGAGTCCTAAGTATACGAAAAGAATACATTTTTAAGCAAAGTTTATTGTTATTAACATTAAAATTATGCATTATTTCTTCTTCACTTCTACTTCTTTTTTAAAACTTGTACCTGCGTTGTTACAAAATATAGGGAATAATTCTTTTAACTATACTTATCAGATTTTTTTTACCTTTAATTTCAACAATACATATTCTAAAACTCTTCTTTATTTACTTCCTTAAGTACGCATCTCGTAGAATTTGCTTTGCAATACCTTTTAACAGATTGCTTTCCAGAACGAACAATTCTTGCTTAAATAGTTTTATAACGTATTTGTCAACAAGATTTCAATTTTTGTTTACAATTCAATGTTAAGGTTATTATACATTTAGATACTATTTGTAATCATTATAAATTTAGATACATTTAATAATTAGATTTAATAAATTATACAAAATTAATAAGTTATAAATAACACAACTGAAGCACGTTAGAAGCTAACAAGATTTGGGTAGAATCAAACAAACCTGTACAATATGTCGAATAGAACAAATTTGTATGTAAGTAAAGCGTCGGCACTCCCATACTATAACATGACGCCAAATTGCAGCGCCAATCCACTGCAGGGGTGGCGATGTAAACTAAATCTCTTCCCCTCCTCCTTTCCCCTGCAATGACGTCATGGAGGTTGGAAGTAACATGGAGAGGCCGCAATGAGTTTTGATAGGATTGGATGTAAATATTTTGCAATTGCGTCGTAATTATACTTATAAATGTATATATTTTCTATTTGTACAGTATTTCAGAGTCCTAAGTATACGAAAAGAATACATTTTTAAGCAAAGTTTATTGTTATTAACATTAAATTATGCATTATTTCTTCTCCACTTACAGAGCTTCTACCTAAAATACTTTCTCAAATAAAAATACTTTCAAATATGACATGATTTTTTTAGCTTCTGAGGCATCTTTTAAATGAAAAAAATCCAAGTCAATTTGTAATTAATGCTCAATTCGGTCCATTTCAAATGAGCGCTCTTTTTATTTTAATAGTGAAATACATTAAGTAGTACATAACTTTCTCTGAATATTTCTGAAATGGAATAAAAAAAAGATTTCTTAAAGTATTATTTAAAACTTGTACCTGCGTTATTATAAAATATAGGGGAATAATTCTTTTAATTATCAGATTTTTTTACCCTTTATTTCAACAATACATATCCTAAAACACTTCTTTATTACTTCCTTAAGTACGCATCGTCTCAAGGAAACGTTTAGAAATGTATTCCATCAGATTTCGACAAAATCTTACTCTTGCAATCCTTCATCCGCAGTATCCATACGCCATTAGAGAAAATTTTAAAGAAATTGGTTCTGAAAACAGCCTTTTGTAATTAAAAAGTACAAAATTAATACGTTATAAATAACACAACCAAAGCACGTTAGAAGCTAACAAGATTTCGGTAGAATCAAACAAACAACCAAATCAAAACAACCAATGACTGAAAAGAAAAGGAGCATGCGCAGTTTTACTGATTGTGTTTCCACATCGCCACCGCTACGAGCGCTGCGGTCGTTACGAAGCGCAAGTTCTCCCATTGAAGTGTCGACGCTTTACTTACATACAGCTTTGGATGCAATGAAAAATAATTTAGTCAAGGAGGCAGTGGTAGAATTTCTGTATAATTCATCCCACTTGAGAATTGTATAATCCCTACTTTTTTCCATGAAGAATGACTTAGGTAGTATCATTGGAGTATTGAAGATTTGTAGCTTGTTCTGACAAACAGTCAGCCCTTTCATCTCCTAGATTGCCAATGTGGCCAAGTACATGAGAAAAGATGGCATCGACATCTTTATTATTAAGGTCTTTATGAATGGCATGAGAAATGACAATTAATTTGTTATATGAGGAGGATATTCCCAAGAGAATACAAGGATGAAAGAGAATCAGTGCGAATAAGAAACTTACCACTTAACGAACAGTTGTTAGATATCTACTTAATTGACTCACTAATTGCGAAATACTAATAATTAATTAGTAATTACTAATTACTCAAACAAATTACGAAAATACGGACAAAACTTGAGAATCAATAGTGACAACCTATTTATTCTCTTTCTTTTATTCATTACATTTTATCCGATTCATGCAAAATAAATACTGTTACGGATTTCGTATTTATTTAGAATTGTAATTAAAACTGTTTAATTTTGCCGTGCAACGCAGACGATTTAGCTGCATCTGAAAATTAAAAATACAAGAGCGCATGCATTTAATATTTAATAAATAAATATCTCGTAATTGCTGTTGCCATCGAGGAAAATCGAAATATTTATAGATTTTACCAGAATATTCTAATGAATAATTAAAAAGCTCATAAAAGCCGAATTTAAACACCTCAGCTCAGTTGTAGTTGTAGCTGTTTTAAGCGAACTGTTGTTTACTTAACGCCGTGATTGATTGTAGCGAAATCGCTGTGAGATAGAATTAACTTTATCTGTTTTGAATTGAATTCTGTTTTAGAATTAACTTTATCTGTTTTGAATTGAATTCTAAAAAAAGAAAAATATGGGCTCGGACAATATTTATTGAATTCTGATTTAGAATTAACTTTATCTGTTTTGAATTGAATTCTATTTGAAGTTGGAGATATTGTTCGAATATCTCTGAACAAATATTTCAGTATTTTGTTTTATTTCGCGTGAAAAGTATAAATTTCATTAACTTTTGAACGTCTTGTGCATTCAATACATTACGAACTCCTACGCACGCTGCAATACATATTTGTAGAAATATATTTATAAACTTCTTTATATCCTATTGCAATATCCAGCTACAGCGCCTCCTGGCGTTGGAGGAAAATTACTAGAAAATCCTTTCATCACGATTTCTAGGTATTCATCGGCAATCGGGTTCTTTTCTTAAACTTATTGATTTTCAACTACGGGGAAAAAGCTGTTTTCATGTAAATGTATTCCCTAACAAAGCGATTATTCCTATTACAAAAATTTGTAACAGTAGGAGCCAACCAGAATCGTATTTCTATCTTCAAATCTTTAATAAGCTTTATATCGTTATGTAAATTAATTAACTCTATTTGTAGGTTTTCTGGGGTGTTCGTTTTTAATTGTAATGAAACTAATGTAAAATTGGATTGCAAATAATTAAAATCATGAATATTTCGTTCAAATTCTTGTCAGAAAAGTGCTAATTGAGATACAATAACACACCGAACGAATATTCATTTAGAAGTCAAACAACAAAAAATCAGCGTTATATTTTCAAATTTTCACAGGACTAGTTTCGATGGTTTTACCTAACCACCTCCCTCAGCTTCAAAAGCGCAAATGAATTAGATAAGCTATAATGATTAGATAAGATAAGAGAGCCTGGATAGGAGACAAGTACTGGCGCCATCTGTTGATGAAACCAGAACTAAAGCATAATTTCTTTAAAGGCTCAAGGCAAAGATGGATTGGAATTAGGATCGTTAACTAGAACAGAAAGATTTTTTTGAATGTGAAATGCCTCTAGAAAATCCAGTTCACCAATGGAAGATGTTTTCTGAATGTGAAATGCCTCTAGAAAATCCAGTTTACCCGTGGAAGATGTTTTTTAAATGTGAAATGCCGCTAGAAAATCCAGTTCACCCATGGAAGAGGTTTTTTGAATGTGAAATGCCTCTAGAAAATCAAGTTCACCCGTGGAAGATGTTTTTTAAATGTGAAATGCCGCTAGAAAATCCAGTTCACCCATGGAAGATGTTTTTTGAATGTGAAATGCCTCTAGAAAATCCAGTTCACCCATGGAAGATGTTTCTTGAATGTGAAATGCCTCTAGAAAATCCAGTTCACCCATGGAAGATGTTTTTTGAATGTGAAATGCCTCTAGAAAATCCAGTTCACCCATGGAAGATGTTTTTTGAATGTGAAATACCTCCTGAAAATCCAGTTCACCCATGGAAGATGTTTTTTGAATGTGAAATGTCTCTAGAAAATCCAGTTCACCCATGGAAGATGTTTTTTGAATGTGAAATGTCTCTAGAAAATCCAGTTCACCCATGGAAGATCTTTTCTAAATGTGAAATGCCTCTAGAAAATCCAGTTCACTCATGGAAGATGTTTTTTGAATGTGAAATGCCTCTCGAAAATCCAATTCACCCATGGAAGATGTTTTTTGAATGTGAAATGCCTCTAGAAAATCCAGTTCACCCATGGAAGATGTTTTTTGAATAATTTTGGCAGCAGAAAAATTGAGAGTGTGATTTTCGGACCAACAGTGTTGGGCAACAGAAGACTTCTGTGTTTCCCATTTTCTGACGTATACCTCGTGTTCCTTAAAGCGAAATTTAAGGCTTTCTTAGTATGGCCAATGTAAATTAAACCACACTGACAAAGAATCCTGTAAATATCCCAGAAATTCATATCCGGAATGGCGTCTTTGACTATTGAACTCCTAATTTTATTGAGGGGAGAATAAACGACCCGAAAGTTAAATTTCTGTAAAATACGTGCAACTTTCTAGCTAAATCATTATTCACCAACGTTCCAGTGGAGGGTGCATTAAGATGTCTAGAAACCAGCTTTCACGAATTTCATTTATCTTGCATCGAATTTGATGACCTAATTTTTCTCACTCAACTCTGTTTGAAACAATCGAATTTTGTTTTCCAAAATAAATATTACAAGCAAACTGGGGGATTAGCCATGGATAGCCCCCAAGTCTTATCCTAGCTGATATCTACATGCATTATTATGAATCAAAATTGTTTGAATTTTTTAACTTCCCGGTATGGTTCCACTACGTAGATGATACTTTTACCCTGTTTGAAGGTAACAAAGATGGTTTAAATAAAGTTCTTTCAGCAATGAATTCCACTGATCCTGCTATTCAGTTCACTTTTGACACTTGCAATTCTCTTTCGTTTCTCGACATTCTGGTCACACGTAACACATCCAACTTCAGTACTACGGTTTACCGTAAACCTTCATCGGTTTGCCTTCCACCACACTTCAAATCATGTAATCCGGGGGGGGACTAAACAAAAGTTAGCTTCATTTTATTCCTATGTTTTCAGTGCTCTTCAAGTGTGCTCCTCCAAACTATCCCTCGGTGAAGAACTAAATTATTTAAAAGCAATAGCTATTGACAGGGGCTTTTCACCCAACATTATTAATCAAGCAGTTAAAAAATTCTCATCTCAACACACCAAAAGGCAGACTCTTGTTTTAGTAAATTATAAAAATTCTGTTGTCATTCCCTTCTTTCCATCAGTTAGCTACAAAGTTGCACGTATTTTACAGAAATTTAACTTTCGGGTCGTTTATTCTCCCGCCCACCAGCGGCCGAGCGGCAAAGACGCTGAACACTGGTAGTTCGGTCCGAGGTTCGAATCCCGCGAATGCATCGGCTGCATGGGCGTTTTCGTGGTTTTCCCCATGTGTAACGTGTATACGAGCCAGTTTCCCTTAGAAAGTCCTCCACGAAGGCATCCCTCCCCTTAGGCAGCAGATAGCCCTCGTGTGCTTTGCCATAATTGAATAACCGAACCGTTTATTCTCCCATCAATAAAATTCCGAGTTCCATACTCAAGGACCCCATTCCGGATATGAATTCCTGGGGTATTTACAGGATTCCTTGCCAGTGTGGTTTAATTTACATTGGCCAAACTAAGAGAGCCTTAAAATTTCTCGTTAAGGAACATGAGGTATGTTAGAAAAGAGGAAATACAGAAGTCGTCTGTTGCCCAACATTGTTGGTCCGAAAATCATTTTCAATTTTTCTGCTGCCACAATTATTCAAAAAACATCTTCCATTGGTGAATTGGATTTTCTAGACGCATTTCACATTCAAAAAAATTTTTCTGTTCTAGTTAACGACTCTAATTCCAATCCATCTTTGCCTTCAACCTTTAAAGAAATTATGTTTTAGTTCTGGTTTCATCAACAGATGGCGCCAGTAGCGTGGCTCCTGTCCAGGCTTTCTTATCTTATCTAATCATTATATCTTATTTCGTTCATTTTCGCTTTTGCAGCTGAGGGTGATGGTTCGGTAAAACCATCGGAACTAGTCCTGTGAAAATTTGAAAATATAATGCTGATTTTTGTTGTTTGACTTCTAAATTAAGGGCTAATTAATTTAAAGCGGATTTGTTCACCAGGCATGCAAATTTCCTTCAGGACAGCATTCGGCCCACCAGTTTGGGGACCACTGTTATACAGTCTGTCTATCATAAGAAAAGCTCTCGCAAGTTAGTCTGCAGCTGTCTGTTGCCGTAGAAACGAGCATCGGCCCATTTTTCCGTAGGGGTGTCTAGAAGATTTACTTTTCAGTTTGCCAATTTGACGCATTTAAAGATGAATTGGCAGCACTTGGTTCTCTTTTATTTGAAATACAGGGTTTTTATAAAGTCCCGGACCCATTTTGATGTTTAAAAACTAATAAAATAATAAAAATAGATTAAAATTAATAATATAAATGGTTAGATAGAATTAAGAAGTTTCATGACCCTTGTCAATAAACTTCCACGTGTGTCCCCTTCCTCGCACGGAGAATATCGAGTCGATATTCAATTTCACGCCAGGTACCGGCAAGCATGTCGGCATTCACAGAGGCTATTGCGGTTGCCATTCTGGCTTTTAGGTCATCAATGTTCGACACTCTCCTCCTGCAAACGTTGTCCTTTACAAATCCCCAAAGGAAAAAGTCCAGGGCGTTACATCAGGTGATCTGGGTGGCCGAGGAATTGGACCTCCTCGCCCAATCCATCTTCCCGTAAAATGGTCATTCAAAGAACTACGAACGATGGTACCCCAATGAGGTGGTGCACCATCTTGTTGCAAAAAGACATGTGGCCGAAGCTCTTCTAGTTGTGGGATTACGAAGTTTTCCAACATGTCTAAGTATACGATTGATGAGACAGTCTTTTCTGTAAAAAAGAAAGGCCCAATGACTCGGTGACGCATTAGTCCACACCACACATTAACCTTTAGGGAATCCCTTTGTGCCTCACGGTATTCATGGGGGTTTTCAGATCCCCATATGCGCACATTATAGCGACTAACAATGCCAAAAAGATGAAAGGATGCTTCGTCGGAGAAAAAAAAAACAGAAGAGAGAAAAATGCAGTTAATAAGCAGACGGTATTTAGAAAAGTACAGATATTTAGAGTGGAAAATGAAATTATCTGAAATTAACCACACGCGGCAGACGATATTTACAAAAGTAAAGATATTCAAACCTGAAAAGGAAAATGTATAAGTTATTCCATCAATAAATTCCATAAGTTTGTTTATATCGTCATTATTTTATGAGTTATTAAACATCAAAAATGGGTCCGAGACTTTACAAACACCCTGTATATTAGCCCCTTTCTACAGCGACCAGACATTGAGGCGGAGCTGTTCTTCTGGTAGACAGACAGTACTGTGACTGTAACTTTTGTTAACTGATATTAATGCAAATTCACTTTATTCAAATTCTGTTTTCGAGATTTCTGACTGTATTTAACAACAATAGTATCTCGGTAGTATTAACTCAGAATTAAAATTAAGCATTTTGTTTATAAAAACTGTTTGCTTCCATATTTTACGATTTCGTTTGCACAAGAATGGATGTCTAAATTTTAGATAAATAAACTTACTATCAATTTCATTAAAATTTGTACTCTCGTCGTAGTGTCGTAATCTAGTACCCGTTATGGAATTCCTTTTTCGTATTTCAGAACACATTAGACAGGAAGAAAAAGAATTTTTCTTTTTCTCGAAAATTCCCATTCATGAAAAGCAAAGAGAATGCCGGTGAAGACGGAAGTGATGTCGAAAGTAAGAAAAGAAAATTTTATTTTGATTTTAGACTTTCAGAAAAGTTTTAACTTAATAATTTAGATTCAATATTTATCTGATTAACATATTATGTTAATGTCATTTGATTGCTGGATTCAAAACACATTTTATGAATTTTTAATAAAGCTGGTTCTATTATGTTACATGTTAATTTTAGAACAAGAAGTGGGGGAAAGAGAAAAAGTAGTTCAGATGGATACTTGATCAATCAGATTTATTATTTGTAGGCTGTTTTTCGAACAGCATGTTTTCATACCTACCATCAATTCTGCTTATATTGTAGATGGAAAAAACCCTTTATTCTAATAAAATATTTGAAATTGTTTAATTAAAAGTTATAAACTGCAGTTACATAAATAATAATGTTCATAAAAGGAAACCGAATAATAACAATAAACAAATATTGTTAAAAAAATGGCAAATATCAAGCAAATTAAAATTATTCGATTATACAAAATATAAACTTTCGGGTCAGCTCAAAAATAAAATAACTGTAAACAAGTTAAAGCTCTTAAATTAAATAACTATAAAAGTGAAGCCTTATTCACAAATAAAAAAAGTATTAAACCTGTTTAATTAAATAAATCAAAATTTGTAAATCTGTACACAATTTGATTGAAATTTCTAAATTGGAAATGAATTAATAAAAATTAACAGAAAAATTATTCAGTTAAATAAGCATAAATATCATACAAAATTAACAAATTAATTAAACAACTATAAAAGTGAAGCCTTATTCACAAATAAAAAAGTATTAAACCTGTTTAATTAAATAAATCAAAATTTGTAAATCTGTACAAAATTTCATTGAAATTTCTAAATTGGAAATGAATTAATAAAAATTAACAGAAAAATTATTCAGTTAAATAAATATAAATATTGAGTCTCGTATAAAATTAAGCAAATTAATTAAATAACTATAAAAGTGAAACCTTATTCACAAATAAAAAAAAGTATTAAACCCGTTTAATTAAATAAATCAAAATTTGTAAATCTCTACAAAATTTGATTGAAATTTCTAAATTGGAAATGAATTAATAAAAATTAACAGAAAAATTATTCAGTTAAATAAATATAAATATTGAGTCTCGTATAAAATTAAGCAAATTAATTAAATAACTATAAAAGTGAAACCTTATTCACAAATAAAAAAAAGTATTAAACCCGTTTAATTAAATAAATCAAAATTTGTAAATCTCTACAAAATTTGATTGAAATTTCTAAATTGGAAATGAATTAATAAAAATTAACAGAAAAATTATTCAGTTAAATAAGTATAAATATTGAGTCTCGTACAGAATGAAGCAAATTAATTAAATAAATTTAAAATTGGCATTGTGTTCATAATTAAGCAAATCAGTGCAAATCATTTAATTAAATAAGCTTAAATTGCAAGTGTGTGCGAGACTGCAAAAATTTATCGAAAGTTATTTAATGAAGTAGATTTAAATTGTCAGATATGTAAGTGAACAAAGAGTAAGACTTCAAAATTCTCTGAGATATATCAGAACGATTTATTAAACATTTCTAACCAAAATAACCGTATAAAAACCCTAAACTAACATTCCCAAGTTTTTAATAACTTTTTAGAGATTGTACTGAAAATAATATACATGAGACAATCAACTAATTATGAATTCTTCAAATTCAGATGAAATATATTTGATAACTTTGTCTTACAGTTTATGCACAGATTTTCTGTTACCCACAGAATGTGCATTTTTGACTGAGAATCAAATTCACGACTTGTTAATTTACAAATGAGCTTACTTCCATAGTATTACATAAGTTATATATAAAGTGTATTCATTAAAATCTTTGTGCATTATTATTTTCACTGCAATTGGTCGTACATTACAATTACAAAAATGCTTTAAATTGCCCAAACACAACAACAATAATTTATTGTTGTATTTTTAAACTTGTAAACGTGTAGAGACATTAGGTTTCTTTGAAGCAGGCGACGTGAAAAATGAGCAACGCCGTCGCCGGGACTCGGACCTCTCGAAAACGCGCCGAGTGTGCTGACCATTACACCACGAAGGCATGCCAAGAAGTCCGGTTAAATACCTTATAAACATATTTGTAAATTACAATGGAAGAGAAACACGCCAATGTGACAATCAAATTCGCTGAAAAAACCTTGTATTTGGCGTACATTTACTAAAGACACTCAACCGATTTCGATGGCAGCTACAGGTCCTTCCTCATCAGGAGAACAAAATATCTAGAAAGCAGACAGATATCACTCATACTCCTCATCAGGAGAACAAAATATCTAGAAAGGTTAGGTTAGATTATTCAATTATGGCAAAGCACAGGAGGGCTATCTGCCTAAAGGGAGGTATGCCTTCGTGGAGGACTTTCTAAGGGAAACTGGCTCGTATACACGTTACACATGGCGAAAACCACGAAAACGCCCATGCAGCCAGCCCGTTCGCGGGATTCGAACCTCGGACTGAACTACCAGTGTTCAGCGTCTTTACCGCTCGGCCGCTGGTGGGCCTCCAAAATATCTAGAAAGATATTTCTAGAACAAAATATCTAGAAGATCCTGATGAGGAGGGACCTGTAGCTGCCCTCGAAATTGATTGAGTGTTTTCAATAAATGTACGCCAAATACAAGGTTGTTTCAGCGAATTTGATATTTGTAAATGTTACTATCTATAATCTCTGGCTAATATATATATGTAAAATACAAAATATGAAAGAAAATTACTAACTTTAATTTAGCAGATTAGTCCTTTTAGTTCCTCAGTTTAATTTGGTTACTACCCCTACCTGGAATCTTAACTGCATTACTTGAAAACTAATCCGCCTCATGTCATCTGCAGTGCGATGTCTGTTGTCCAATCACTGTTCAAAATTTAAACAAAGGATTTCATTAAACATGAACTCGTACTTTAAATATCACTGTCAATTTTTATAATATGGAAGTTAATATGTTTTAATTTTGTACTGTAGAATGAGCGCAAGTGTTTATTATTTTATTTTATATGGACAGAGGGATCGTGTAATAACATCCATCTTAAAAATCCTTCTAAACTAATATTTCACTTTTGTTACACAGGAATTTAAATACTTCGCTCTTCAATTTGTGTACCGTCCCTGCATTTTAAGGGAACATGATCTCAAACTTTAAGAAACATCTCTGTCAATTTTTCTGGTATGGGAGTCAGAATTTTTTACTTTCGTTTTTAGGAGTAGTATAAACATTCCTTAAATATAACTGTTAAGGCTCGAGAATTCGTGAAAAAAGTA
Organism: Stegodyphus mimosarum; assembly: GCA_000611955.2. Lineage (NCBI taxonomy): Eukaryota > Metazoa > Arthropoda > Arachnida > Araneae > Eresidae > Stegodyphus > Stegodyphus mimosarum. Next base: position 35,424 of record KK117703.1, read on the forward strand.
AGATTTTTAATTTTCGAAAAACTGACTTTTGTCATTGGATAAAATCGAGAATCATAATCAGGGGGCGTACACAAACTGAAGACGGAAATGTTTTTATTTGTACGCGACTAAAAATAATATAACGTTTAGAAAAGCGGTTTCTGATAAAAACGAAAGTATTTGTACTTGAATTAATTTTTTGTACAATAACCAGATTATGGTTCTAAAGTAATAAAACTTCGCGAAAGTACAATAACGCATTTTTAACCGTAAGTTATGTGTATGTAAACAACAAAATTATAAATTAAAGATACTGGCAAATCACAAAACGATATAATTGAATAGCATTTAAGGGACAGGAGAAGGAATCTACGATTTATTCTAATTTACTTATTAACCGATTCCTCACGGCAAATCCAATTTTTGTCATACGTTTATCAAATCTTTTGCATTTTATTTTTTATAACGAGTGCAAAATTTCTTTAAGTACTGTAATGATAGGGACTGGAGAAACATATAAAAAATTAGGTTTGGTAATATATACAAAATTAAATTTTTCAAATTTGAAAATGCCCAAACATGAATCTTTGCAGTAAGACAGGCATTTTTGTAACTGGAAATGCATGTCTACAACCAAAGCTCGCGAAAATAAAACCCGGCTAGGGACTTTAGAGGACTTGGTGTTGAAAATGTCCAAACATGAATCTTTGCAGTAACACAGACATTTTTGTAACTGGAAATACATGTCTACGACCAAAGCTCGCGAAAATAAAACCCGGCTAGGGACTTTAGAGGACTTGGTGTTGAAAATGTCCAAACATGAATCCTTGCAGTAACACAGACATTTTTGTAACTGGAAGTGCATGTCTACGACCAAAGGTCGCGAAAATAAAGGCCGGCTAGGGACTTTAGAGGACTTGGTGTTGAAAATGTCCAAACATGAATCTTTGCAGTAACACAGACATTTTTGTAACTGGAAATGCAGGTCTACGATCAAAGATCGCGAAAATAAAGGCCGGCTAGGCATTTTAGAGGACTTGGTGTTGAAAATGTCCAAACATGAATCCTTGCAGTAACACAGACATTTTTGTAACTGGAAATGCATGTCTACGACCAAAGGTCGCGAAAATAAAGGCCGGCTAGGGACTTTAGAGGACTTGGTGTTGAAAATGTCCAAACATGAATCTTTGCAGTAACACAGACATTTTTGTAACTGGAAATGCATGTCTACGACCAAAGGTCGTGAAAATAAAGGCCGGCTAGGGACTTTAGAGGACTTTATAGGTATACAACGTGGTTGAAAAATATAATTCCATTCAGTATTTTTATGCACAAGCTATTGTAAACACCAATTTTAATTCTACACCTATTAGCTTTATTTTCCATCTACGGCTCTTCATGTTGTGAATATTCAGATATATAACGTCATTAGAATGCAGTCTTAAAAGAACACACAGATGCTTGAATAAAGCAATCGAAAAGTGTCATTTTAATTGCTAAATAAATAAATAAACGATTCCATCTGAACTACTTGTCAATTCTGCCTCATTATTGAAATCCAGTGTAATATTATTTGCAAAGTTCTGCAGCTTTTCCTGCTGCTTCTTTCAAAAAGCTATAGCTTCTTTTTTTGTAAAGCAAAAATTTCTGATATGTTACACAGAGGCTATTCGCACGTTTTTTTAGACGATTTTGGTGAGCGGTAATAAAAAATCGTTTGCTGCAGAAGAAGTAATTGCAATTGTACTATGTTTTTAAAAATCAAAATTATCGTATGTGGCTTGAAAGTTTTGTTTTTATTAAAAATGGCGAATTTAACAAAGCAGTGGTTCGAAGGCTACATTGACGCTCTTTCCGAAGAGAAATATGCATACTCCGTTAACCAAAAACGATGTGAGAGTCACGGTTTTGTGATATCTAAAGCGTCGATAGGTAATATCATCGACAAGACAGGAAAAAAAAACGTCAAATTGGAGCCACAAGTGGGACAAAAACTCCAAACGAGTATCCAAGGAAAAAAACGGACACCTTCGACTATCGCAAAGGTACGTTGTTTAATGTTAAAAGAAAATCCCCCTAGTCAAAGGAAAGTTGCAAAATCATTAAAATGCTCGGAGTCCACTGTAAACAAAATGATAAACGTGAATTTAAAACTTAAGAAAGCGAAAAAACGCAACGTGCATCGTCTTCTTCCGAAGCATATCGCTCGACGCGGGACACGCCTCAGAATTCTATATGAGAAACACTTATCCGAAGAAAAATGGAAAACAATTGTCACAATAGATGAAGCATGGGTGTATTTAAATGACTGTAACAGAAAAAGAGCCCTTTATTATCATAAAAGGGGAGAAAAAATTTAAGTACATGGTTCAAAGAATCGAAAGAAAGTTTTTCTAAGGGACTCATGATGGTTGCTGGTTTTTCTTATAATGGCAAGTTAAAAATAAAGAGAGTGCAAAAAGATGTCAAGATTAACTCCAAATACTATCAGGAACATATTTTATCTCCAATTTTTCTGAATGAAACACCATCGTTTTACCCACAGTGCCATCGATCTGTGAGACTCCATCGGGACAAAGCTAGCAGTCACACATCGAAATCCACTGTAAATTTCCTAAAAGAAATGGAACAAAAAAACTGATATCCAGGCCATACCCTTCACCGATATCCCTACTAAATCTCCCGATGTGTGACCTATGGATTTTTGTGCTTTCGGACTTTTAAAAACTGCATTATCCAAACGTTGTCCCCAAACCCTAACAGGACTCTGGAAAGCTGTAGATTCTGGAAAGGTGTTCGGGAGGAATGGGATAGAATACCTCTTCTGACACTTCAAAAGGCATTATTATCCTGGAAATTGCGGTGTCGAAAGATAGTTCAGAATAAGGGATGTCAAATGGAACATTTAAAACACAAGAATTTTATGTAATTTAGTTTTGTGAATACAATATACATCGTCTAAAAAATGTGCGAACAGCCTCTGTAATAATTATGCACATCTAAGAGCTTAGTATCCAGTGCATGGACGGTAGTTCTCCATAACTAACTTATGTAGAGCATGGTTCCTGCATGGATTTTGCTTTATTTTTGGCACTTGCAAACTTAACGGTGTTGTAGACAAATGTTTTCTGTGGCTTAAGAAAACTCACTATTGATTGAATTTATGGGCAAACATGTAACGGCATTGCATAGAAAATTAATACTCATAAAATTAACTTAAATTATCTAAGTAAAATTTGCTTAAATCTTTCTCAAATCGATATATTTATTTAAAATAATTTTTCTCCCCATTTTATTTTAACATTTAATTTCCAAAACATTCATATGTACATATGTATATGTTTCATGATTAAAGAAGAGAGTATTGATGATTTTATTCGCTACAAACGATAGCTTTAAGAATTACAAGTAATTTTAAGAATGAACTGTTCTTTATAAATATCGATAAATGCTATGTTTTTGTACAGCCATTTTCAAATTTAAATTTCTTCAAAATAAAAAGGCATGTAAATAGAGTTTTATGTAAAATTTACCTTTGGTTATTTTCAGAATATTTTAATTATATATTGAATAGCTAAAATATAGAAAAGAGAATTTTAATTTTTTTTATCCGTGTTTTGGTTACGTACACTATTCAAAGTTTTTTGTGTGGTAGAAAAACGTGTATTTCTCAAGATCATTATCTTTCCTGTTAATTTGATTCATGTAAATTTTGCTTATTCAACTTATTTATCAAAGATAGCAATTCAAATGTTTTTATCTAAATTAAGAATATTTAATCTGTGATCTTTAACCTACAGAATTCACTCAAAGAAAAGCCGCCAGGACATTATGATTAAAAAAAACAGTATTTCTCTTGTTTCAAAGAATATGCCTTTTAAACTAAATATGCATCAACAACAATGAATGAAGCGTTTGAAAATAAATTCTCAGGTTTTTCTTATATTTAATATTTCTCATTCGATCACTTAGATTTTTAATGAACAGAATTTCATGTATTTTTATGCGAATCCCAATATCTTCATTTTGCTTAATGTGTATTACAAAGATAATTGTCTAAATACCAATGTCAGTCATAGTTACAGTGTCTCACAAAAGTGATGGGACACTTGTGCTTTACAAAAGGAAACTGTGGTAAAATAAATTAAAAAACATGTTAAAATTTTTTGTGGGTGTGTTTCATACTTAAATGTAGTAACAATTATTACATACATTTTCTCAAAATATTAAAATATTAATTTTAAAAAAATACAATTGTTTAGAACGAAGCAAAAAGTGGCTCACATAAGTGATGGGACACTTACTTTCCCATCAAATATTTATCCAAAAATTTTACTTTTTAAAAGGTTTTAATATTTTTTTGGATTTCCTTTTACTTTTAAAACATGATTTAATCTTCTTGGGATGGATTCGAATAATGTTTTTGTGATTTCTGGAGTGATTTGACCCCATTCTTCTTGAAGCACCGATTTTAATTGTTGTTTTGAAGAAATGGTGTGTTTGCGAATTCTTGCCAAATATTCTCAATGGGATTTAAGTCTGGAGATTGTGGTGGCGTTTTTATTATTTCGGAACAGTTATACAGCAGCCAGAGTCCAACGTTCAAAGCAGTGTGCTTGGGGTCATTGTCCTGGTAGAATTTAAAATCGTTATAAAGGTTCAATTTTCGTGCTGAAGATTTCAAATTTTGATTTAATATGCCAATATACTTGTACTGATCCATTATACTGTCAACAAAAACAAGATTACCAACTCCAGCGAACGGCATACACCCCCATACCATAACTCCTCCTCCACCATCTTTTACTGCTGGCACCAAGTTCTGTTTGCGAAATTTTTCCCTAGGTTTTCTCTACACCAAGAACAGAATTTTTATTAAATTTAATTAATTGTAAATTTAATATATTTGGTACCGTCAGAACCAAATATATTAAATTTACTCTCATTAGCAAATATAACTTCATTCCAGTAATCAGAATTCTTATTTATGTTGGATTTTGCGAAAGCCAGTCTGAGTTTTCTATTCTTTTCACTTACGACGAATTTTTTCCTGGCTGCTCTACCGTTATATCCAGTAGATCGAATTACTCTTCTAATAGTCTCAGGATTAACAGTTACTCCATATAGTGCTTGTAAGTCAGCAGCAACTTTAGGAGCACTCATTCTTGGATTTTTTTTTTAATATTTCGAACGATAATTCGCTTTATTATATTGGATAGCTTTGATGGTCGGTGAGGTCTTCTTTTATCCTGAATCATATGATTCTTTTTATATCGTTTAATGATATTGAAAACTGTTGAATGACTCAAGTTAACTGTTTCAGCAGTTTCTCTAATAGATTTTCCACGTTCAATATGCAAATTAATAACTAATTTTTGAATTTCAGACAAAGTTTCTTTTCGTTTAGCATTCATGGCTGCACAGAGCTAAAAAACACAAAAATTCCAAAACAAACCGGAGAGGAATAATGCAGACGATTTTATAAATTATTGCCAATTGCTTGTGAGTAAAAATAAAAACACCAAAAAATATTTTTAGACGATTTTTGTTGCATAGTCTAATGGTGTCCCATCACTTACGTGAGCCATTTTTTGCTCCGTTCTAAACAATTGTATTTTTATTAAATTAATATTTTCATATTTTGAGAAAATGTATGTTATGTAATAATTGTTACTAAATTTAAGTATGAAACACACCCACAAAAAATTTTTACATGTTGTTTTAATTTATTTTATTACAGTTTCCTTTTGTAAAGCACAAGTGTCCCATCACTTTTGTGAGACACTGTACCTTGCTCTTTCAGATGGCTTGAAGCTGTACTTTCTGCATGCCATTTCTTTTATCTTTCTTATTTTATCATACTGCACATCCGTTGCAATTTTAATATCATCGTTAAACCATTTCATTAGGGCTAATCCACTACACAGCAGAATAATCAAGACTGGAATTATTTTTTACCTTGTGAACAAGCACTGACATCCAACTGACGATCGTCTGCGTCTAAAATTTGCAGAATTATTGTGTATAATAAAATGATTTACTTGCAGAGTTTTCAAATAGAGAATAAATGAATTGGTACAGCAATTAAATAATTAATGCATGCCAATTTGAATAAATAGCTTAAAATGTTCTTTCCTAAGAGGAGCCTATATTGTTTCTTGAAATGTTTCAAATGTTATTTTTTTCTTTTATTATAATGATTAACACAAAATAATCATTGAATTTTCCCGCTTATAAGAAAAAAGTGTTCTATTTTATGAATACCTAAATTAGGATATGTAAACTTTTTGTTTCAAATATGATTACACCTTTTATATATATCTGCTATTTGAGCATCTTGCATTTGTGTATCTAGCCAAAGTATGTATATCTTTAGACGATATACTTCAAACGCTTCAAGTTTGATTGCCTGAAGTACGTTTAGCTTCATTTCACATATAGTCTGAATTAAAGCCAAATTTGGAACCTATCCAAAAGACATCATTTTATTTTCCATTCTGTATTAGGTAAAAGATAAAAACTGTTTTATTACTTGTTTCATGATTTGTAGAGGTGTGTCTAATGAAAAAATAATTTATTTCAAATATTGCTTTTCATGTTTCGCCACTTGAAGGAGAAGGATCACCAACTAAAGGTTAGTGTCCAAACTGCATATCTATTTTGGCCCCGAAATCTATACCTTTTTACATAATGTATTATTTCTCTTTCTTATGCATACTACTCTAGATTTTAAAGGATTTACTTAGACTCTAATATTATCTTTTATGATATTCATCCTTTTAAATGCTATTAGGGAAATATTCACACACCAACAAAAGGAACTTCAGCCAAAGGATAAAACGAGAGCTACATTTTTAATTCTTCAGTTGTTGTATTCCAGATAGTACCAAGACGTTTGGAAAATGTTCAGTGCAAATGTTTCATGAATGTGTTTTAGAAACATTTGGGCAGAATGTTCTGAACCATGTCTGTATGTTACATTTCTAAAACAGGCAATAGTAAGTCCAGTATCGGTGGTTGTGGCACTCTTAGGCAAACTGTAAAAAATATTTTGCACAGAATGTTCATAGAACGTTTTATACATACCCCGTAGAGTGTAGCACGTACTTTCGAGTGCGTGCTGACCATATTTCAAAAAGTATCACTGCTGTACGCTTAAATGTACATCCTAAGAACACACATACATGTTTTAAGCATTTCATGCAGAACGTTCTTCGTAACATATGCTGTGAACGTTTCGAAACGTACCGTAGTTGTATATTGAAATATATGTCCTAAGAACACAACTGTAATGTGCACCACTTTAGCTCCGGCATGTAGAACGCCCCAAGTGCATGTAACACGTCATAGAATGAACGACATGCTCTTTGAACGTTCTGGTGCTGCTACTGCTGTTTTTTTTTTTTTACTTTTTTTGAGACGGGGAACGGAGAAGCAGGCTGCTTGTCCATTGTGATAACCCTTCTCATTTATATAGAAATCTATAGACACATCGGAAATTACAGACCATTGGCTTTCCGAACCATTTTATCAACGTTTTCAACAGCATAATCGCTTGCCACGGATGGGCCTTCTTATTATGACACAACTATTCCCTCTTCTTGATAGTCCCTGCACTATTTATGCAATATTCTTCATGGACGTTATACTCTCTATTACAAAAAAAATCGACGCACCAAGAAGGAATTGTCCGATGGCGATAAAAATTGGTGACAGGAAGATTACGTATAGCATAGAAAATGATTAAAATTTCAGAACAATTGAATGATTTTATTTCAGAGTTGCATAATTACAAAGTAACGAGCTCAATAAGGTGTTTACCCACCTCCAGCCTGGATGCAAGCCACCACAAAACGTGGCCTAGACTAATAAAGCTCCCGGCTGCGGTATTTCTTGCCAAATTTGCTCCAATTGTTGGACTAGGTCATCAACATTCCTGGTAGATGCCATCGTCTCCAGACATGCTTAATGTTCATAGAATATCTGACTGGCCAAGGAATATTTGACAAGCTGTAAGACAATTCATAGCAACACATACCGTATGTGGTCTGGTATTATCTTGTGAAAAATAAGGTCAGGATACTGAAAAAGGAAAGGTAGCAAAACAGGTCTCTTAGAATGTCATCGACGTACCGCTGTGTTGTAAGTGTGCCCCTAATGACGACCAAATGGATCCGGTTATCAAGACAAATGGCGCCCCAGACCATAACTCCTTGATGAGGGCCTGTGTGGTGTGTAGTAGTGAAAGCATAATTGGCACGCTGCTCTGGGAGTCTCAAGACACTTGTTCGATGATCGCCATGACGCAGTTGGAAGCGGGATTCGTAGCTAAAGACTATACCTCCCCAGTCAACATTATTCCAACCTGATCGATCCAAGCACCACTGTAATCTGGCTCGACAGTGTGAAGGCGGGAATGGCAGGTGACGTAACGGTTGGTACCAGCGTAGGTTTTGCTCTATCAGCCGTCTGTGAATGGTCATAGTGGACACTCGTGTCCAGATCTCACGTCTGGTGTTTGATAGCGATGAATCAGGGGCTATGACAGCTGATCTGACGATCACTCTGTCTTTTCGATCTGCTGTCGACTGCTACCATCATGACGCTGAAATCTGCTATTGTCCACCCATTCCTGCCAGTATCTTCTAATCGCTGCATCGATTCGACTCATGTGACGAGCGATTCTCCGATTTGCCTAACCTGCCTCTTTCAATCCAATGATGCCACCTCTTTCAGACGCTGACAGTTGCTCTTAATGAGCTCGAATCCTGCGGCGAGACGCTTCTTCAGACGGTTGAAAAGTATTCTAAATCGCAATGCAACGGAGATTTTTAACAACAATTCAAGAACAGCTCCTTGTATACCGGGTGGCCATAATTAAACTGACAGTGCTGACAGTGTTTTGTAGCGCGATCTACTTGCGATAATGACGCCACATTTTGTATGAAGATTAAACAAGACGGGGGACGAAGGATTCCACCAAAAAACAAATTAGTTCCAAAAGTCACCGCTAGGGGAATATTTGGCCCTGTGTAATAGAAAATAGAGTGTTAACAAATGGAAATTAATACGGAATAAAATTACCTTTTATTATGCACATTTTCTAATTTAGTTCAAGTGCAATATGGCAACACTTTTAAAAAACGTAAAATCTACATACACCGATAAAGTCTCGTGATCTGCAGTATCACGTACGCTGAGCAGAAGAAAAACTTCTTTATTCAAATTTCACGTTACATCCGGTGCATCCTTCGTCCCCCGTCTTGTTTAATCTTCCTACAAAATGTGGCGTCATTTTCGCAAATAGATCGCGCTACACTGTGAGCACTGTCAGTTTAATTATGGCCACCCGATACGCATATAAGCATTCTGTGCGGCGCCACGCGCATAGGAAAAAAATTCGCGCTTGTGCTTGGACATACTTTTTGATGACATCATTTTCTCTTGGCGTAATCACGTTTAAGTGGGATTCCTACCATTTTGTTTTCGTTGAATGACGCACATAAACACACACGGAAACGTGAAAACTATGGTTTGTTTGCTTTGAAAAATTTAGCTGCAGCGTTCTGCATATGGCTTCCTATTTCATGGAATAGTAAAATTATAAAATCTTTCATCATCCTATTTCTCTGTTCTAAATCTATAGTAGTCTAACTTCAAAAATAAATTTTACTTTTTCAGACTGATTATGAATATTGTGAATGTACTGTGTACTAGCCTAGCTCCCGACGTAGTTTTTGAAAACTGGTTTGTCTCATGCTTTCGGAGATTGCATCTGTAGAGAATGCATATATAATGAACATGAAATAATACTTTTTGTCTCTAAAGAAAAAAAAAACACTACATTTTTTTATGAAATTCACCTTACTATAGTGTTGCAAAAAGTGTAATTTCATAGCAAGAAAAGTACAGAGCGCATAATAATCTTTTTGGTGCTGTTATTAAAATATAAACAAGCAGTATGGAGGTGTACCCTCCAGCCCAAGCAAAGTCGAGGCGTTCCTAAGCGTAGAAGAAATGATGTCATTAGAGGCCATATCCAATCACAAGAAGGAAATTTTTCCTATGTGCGTGGCGCGGTACAGAATGCTTATATGCCACCCGGTACATCTGCTGGATGCGCAGTTCCGATGCGCTGGAGATCGCACTATTCATTCATTGGACACCAAATTTTAATCATTTGCATATTTGGACAAAACATTTATGCTCACGAAATTTCAAAGCAATAGGATGATTCCATCTTGGTGCGCCGATTTTGGTTCGTTATAAAGTTTTTCAATTTCAGCTGCACTTTGTCCATGAATCTAACAATATTACACTTGGATAAAGCATCTGTTCTAATAACACTGGCTCAACTGATAGCTGACGTATCAATAAAATTGATAAAACATATACGATTTTATTATTATAACTACGCATACCCTTCCTTATTTGATTAGAATTTAATGTTAAAACATAGCTATCGTTCATATCAATCTATTAGAAACATAATAAATGAATGAAATGAAAGGAATATCGCGTGCTGCATATGAAACACGATTAAAGAACCCAGACCTTTTACAGTGCCTTCAAAAACAGAAAGCTTTGTTATTCCCAGAACATTTCAGATTTTTTATCTAATATTTTAAATATATTTGGAACTTTGAAGGGAAAATTTCAATGGCAGGAAAATTAAACAATTAAGAAATCAAAGAAGTGCTTCATCACAGTAGTTTTACGCTCTTCGACGTTACAAACATTATAAAGCGAACATTTTAGAATGTGAGTATATTTGTCTGTGATTACGGAAAAGGGAAAAATATAAAATATAGAGCATTATTTGTAAGGCAATGTTTTGATTATGTAACATTTCTCTGTAAAAATGTCCGATATTTAAATTTTTATATACAAAATTTTAATTTATATTTTTTAATTTTAATTTTGCAATGTATTTGTAATATTTAGAATACCAGATATATATTCAGAACTTAAGAATCAAAAATGTATAACATAAGCTTCTTTCGTTCGAAGAAATGGTAATAAGATGGTGATAGAATGGTGAAGAAATGGTGGTATGTACGATAGGACGTTCAGGAGTTCTTCAGGAGTATATTCAGGAGTTCGTTTAGCAGCAGGATGTTTATTAAATAATAAAAAATTTCAAATTTTACTATTTTTATGAATGACAGATTGAAACTAGCGCTTTTTAATTTTTTTAACTAAACGAGATTTTTATAAATTTGTGATCGAAAATGTATCAATATTCTATTTGCATATTTCATCGATAAAGGATAATTAAAGAAATTAATTAATTAAATCAATTAATTTTGATCGTAAAAAGAAGTTTTTAGAAGGTATTTAGTTTTATAATGGAAAAATATTTTTTATTTTCGTTTTTTCATTTCGCTGCCACATAAAATTTTAAATCTGTACATACGGACAGAATAAAGGACTTTTTCCTCCCAAAACGAATCGCACAAGCTATTTAAAATATTCAGAAATGACTTTTTCGTGATACGTATCTCCCATAACTCAAAAATGAACAGCCGTAGAATGTTGAAAGTTTGTATATGCAACTACTATAACATTTACTTGCGCGCCTCCCTTTTTAATTGCAATCGGCCGCATCAAACATATATATATACGTACTCTGTTACCCGGCTCGGTGAGCTCAGTTTTTTATTCTTATATATTGGTAAAGGCATTTTTTGCTTTAAAAGTTATAAGGTTCAACTCTTTAAATCTTAAGTTCTTACTTAGAACCCTACGAACGCTTTACAAGCGAATAATCGCTTAAGTGTGAACAGAACAGGTGAGACTTGAGAATGGTTTACAATCCGTTCCGGCTTGGAACTTTACAATAAAGCCACCACTCGAGCTTGAACTTAAATACTAATAATTTGATCTAAAATTAACTTAACTAAAGCTCTTAAATGATATAGCCGAAGCTATCAGAATCTAACTAGTTGGCCCCTAAGTATTAATTGAATCGGCGAAGCCTAGCAGGGGCCTAGATAGGGCCGAGCGTAGTAACAGCTAAGAGAGATGTAGCCAGAAAGCAAACGCGCGCTAGTCAGGAAATCAGACTCTCTCTGTTGAAGTCGGTTAAGTCACGACTTAAATAGTACTCATTCTCGTTTGCATTCTCTGCGTTTCTGAATTCACATTCTGGCAGGAAATTGTAAGCTGAAATTAGAATAAGATAGGAAAGATACAAAACTTAAAACAACTGTTAGAAAACGCATTATAAACTTTACAAAGTGATTGAATTACGTTGTTCTCATGTTTCGATTCTAAGATTTTTATGCATTTAGTTTATCTGCATGCAATAGTTATAGAATAATCAACAATTTAAAAGTTTAAGTGGCGTTAACGAGGTTGCCATTTATTTACATTTGAAACTCTTAGTAGAACAGTGAATTAAGTCATCTGGTGCACCTACTTCAGTGTCTTCCCCCCTCCCCAGTGGGACCAAAAGTTAACTCTCAATTTTGTGCACCGAAAAGTTTGCCTTTCTGCCCACTGGCCGAATTGCTTGTTTTCGCGTAGGAACACTAATTGTAAAAATTGTTCTTTAAATTGTTTTCAGCTGTATTTGGTGTTTTAGGTTTTTCTATGTTTGACAATTTTTAATCAAGATATTTTGAATTTTTATGTATTTTTGCGTTGTCGTGAAGTGAAAACTGAATTAATTGAATGAAAAAAATATCTGTAATGAAATTCGAGGAAAAATGTTTAAATGAAATGCAGCAAAAATATCTATAATTTAATAGGCTATACAAGGAAATCATATGCTGTTCACATCAATGTCTAGGTTCACATTGTCTAGGTTCTTTATCATTCCTCTTCTGCTTTTAAAAGATAATCAAATTATAAAGTGCTTCTTTATATATAAATGCATCATCTTGCGATTATTACATTGCTACCGGTTTTGATATTTAGGTACATCCAAAGACTGGGATAAAATAAGGCAAATAATTCATTCGATTTTTTTAAAGGCTCATAAAAAAAACGTTTTCATTTATGAATTGCATTTTTAGTTCTGTTAAGATTGAATTAAATGCAGCTGTAAGCCTGAGTAAATGAAGATTTTATATGATTATAACAATCCTGAAAGGAAAATACACTGACTACCAATAAGTATTTGGACACCTGTGATAGAAAAGAAAAACTAACTTTATTCAAAATCAATAGTTGGTAGAGCCTCCACGAGAGGTAATTACAGCGTGGACCCTCCGGGGCATACTTTCCACAAGTCTTTGTATGACAGCTAGTGGTATTTTCTTCCACTCGGCTTGGAGAAGACATAGAAGTTCCTTCACCGATTTTGCACGGATAGTGCACCCCTGAATTCGGCGATGCAACTCATCCCAGAGATTCTCGATAGGGTTCAGGTCTGGACTCTGGGCAGGCCAGTTCATTCGACGAACTCCATTGGCACCATACCGAGCCTTGGTTAACGTCGAAACATGACAACTGGCATTGTCGTCCTGAAAGTAACAGGGCTCCAACCCGTAAAACTGCCACAACGTAGGAAGCACATTGTCATCCAAAATAGTGCAGTAGGCATCGGAGTTGAGCTTACCATGAATGGGGACCGAGAGTCCCAACCTATACCAGGAGAAACACCCCCCAGACAATATTTCCACCTCCGCCGAACTCGACTGTTGGCACAATGCATTCTGGCAGGAGACGTTCTCCAGGTAGACGCCAGACCCAGACCCTGCCATCCGAACGGTAAAGGGTGAACCTTGATTCGTCACTCCAAAGAACCCGTTTCCACTGATCTACGGTCCAATTTCGATGTGCTTTGCACCACATTAACCGAGCAGCGCGGTTGGACTTTGTGATCAAACGCTTATGGGCAGCAGCACGACCATAAAAACCAAGCAGATGTGCTTCCTTACGGATGGTATTCATTGAAACAATACTCCCGGATGCCTGTTGAAACTCCTCGCGGATGAGGGCCATCGGTTGGGTGCGGTTCTTCCGAATTTCTCTGGACAGCACTCGTCGGTCTCTATCTCCCAGTTTCGTTGGTCTGCCGACTCGGGGCACATTCCGACAATCACCGCTCACCTTCCACTTCTTAATCACATAGGCCACTGTCGATTTTGGGTACTTCAGATCGCTAGATATGTCTCTTAAGGATCGGCCACATTTGTGATACCCGATAATTATACATTTCTCGAAAACAGAGAACTACAAACTGCGAGGCATCTTGCATGCAACTAAAGCCGATGCTGTTTCCTACCCGATATATACTGGGAGAGTCATTTGCATAGGTGTCCAAGTACTTATTGGTAGTCAATGTACAATCATCTTTTGTTGTTTCATTATAGATAATAAGCTTTTAATATCTTAGAATAAGGAATGAAATAAACTTAGTAGAATTCTTCGATTTCGATTCCAGTACATTTTTGGCTTGTAGAATTTTACGAAAGTAAATAATTATATATACTACTAGATGACGACTGCATTAAAATACTGAAATTTACTGTAAAAGAGCGTAATTAAATTTATTATGCATATTTAATTCCTAAATCTTCAGTTTTTATCTACTTTATTTTATTTATAAATTTGTAAGGCAGTGAGTGAAACCACTGTAGAAAGTACACTTTTTGTGAATTTCAAATCTCCAGTTTTTATCTCTATTATTTTGTTGATAAATTTTTAATGCAGCGAAAACACTGAATTAGTATTCTGTAGTAAATACACTTTTTGTGCATTTTACTCTTCTGTACCTGATTAAGAAACAGTGAATGTATTATTACACTGCACAAATTCCTTTAATGCTTGGCTTAATTTCTAAAATAAAAAGTGCAAGGCTGCAGATAACAGGCATCTATAAACATTAATAAAACAGATAAGAATTAAGTTTTAAGTTATAAGCAATAATAATAAATTTAAATAACTCTTAAATGTTCCATGGAATGTACACTGCGCCAAAAAAAAAAAAAAAAAAGGAACAGTTCTACATCTCCCGTTCTACTGGGCCGATTGACGAAATTCAACTTGCGTTTTTTATGTCTCGAAAGCCAGACTTAGATATATGTATTACATTTATATATAGCATTGTTCTGATATAGGTAGTATGACACAAAATCGTGTTTTTTTTTTTCTAAAAGGACATGCCAATTTTTTTCCATATCTCAATTGTACGACTGAAAGTATGCCAAACTGCCAAGTTTTGTAAAAATCGCATGAGTAGTTTTTAAAAAATTAACTCTCAAAATTTGATCTTCTCAATGTTAATTAAATTTGGTACATATTTGTTAGTGTCTCTTTTTTTTATTAAACTTAGTTTATTTTTCCTTTCACGTTTCGAAATTTAGGTTCATTCCAAATAAAATTCGCCCATTTTGTATGATTTATTTTTAAAATTTGTATTTTCAAATAATTTTTCGAAAATAATTTTGAATTGTAACCTATACAATTTTTAAACATCATATTTAAAGTACATGTATTTCTACGCACACCTGCAAAAAATTAGAGTTTTTTATTCAAAGTTTTCTAAGATACACGTGAATTTACATTTTGGCGCTCTGAAATTTCGCGTAAGCGATAATAACGAAAATGTGGTTTACGCACTTTGTTAAAATTATTCTGAAGTATGAATGATGATTTTTTTCCTCTCGTATGCAACGAAAAAAAGGAAAGATAAATAGGTTGCTATAAATTAAGAAATTCACCAAGTGAATAATTCTTGGCTCAAACTGTAAAAATACGCCAAGATAAATTTTTAAGTTCTTCCTTAAATTTCTGACCAAAAATTACAAAATTTAATATCTAGGCATAATTTAAGTGATAGAATGGAAATATGGAAACAATTGGCATGTCATTTCAGAAAAAGTGCAATATTGTGTCAAAATAGCCATATTGGAACAATGCTATGTATAAATCTAATACGTATCCTAAGTCGCGCTTTGGACACATGAAAAACTCAAGTTGAATTTCATCAATCGGCCGACTAGAACGGAAGATATAGAACTGCCCCCCCCCCTTCTTTTTGCGCAGTGTACATTTTTATTGGATGAGTTTTAAGAGGAGTTTTTTTTTTTTTTTATTTTAAAAT
>KK117703.1:51557-79180 GCA_000611955.2 Stegodyphus mimosarum
TTTTTTTTTTTTTTAACTTTAAAATAAAACATGTTTAGTTAAAATTTTAGTAAAGAAATATAATTGAATTAAACGGTTGAAGATGATTGTTGCTAAGAAATTAAATCTTCTTTCAATTATATCTTGAACTATATGTACAGCCCAGCAATTTTTTTTTTTTCATGCGTGTGTGAAGTCATTTCTTTAAATTTTAAAAATGATCACTTTTGATAGTTATTAACTGAGTGAAACATTACTTATCAAAACACTTCAAAACCACACCCAACTTAATTCTTTCGGAATTTCAGGCTTTACGAGAAATGAAGATAAATCTTCGTGTGATATTAAACATTACGTATGTAGTATGATATGGTTAACGGATTTTATGTAGCAACAAGCCATTCTTCTTCATAAAAACGGTTGTTTTTTTTCTCAAGAGAAACTTAGTTATAACATTAACACACATCCTTAGGGAAGAAAAACTATTACTGGAGCTTGCCATTCTCAATAACGTGAACTCATTGGCAACAAACTCAAACTGACTATTACATTTTCTTGATTCGATGACGCATCTTTTACATTGTTGCCAAGAAATTCAAAAGAAATATTAATGGACAGCTAATGTTTAATTTCTACAAATATATTAACAACGTTAAGAATGTTTTCTTCATACAGCAGAAAACGGCTTTCATGTGTTACAACAGTAGGTATGTCAGTTACTTCTTTAGTTCCCTAATTAGAACACCTGACAGAAAAAAGTGTTTAAATCAAATTTTTCTTTGTGGATTCCACACTAATCAATAGGAGTTTGAAATACAGGGTGTTTATAAAGTCCCGGACCCATTTTGATGTTTAATAACTCATAAAATAATGAAGATATAAACAAACTTAAGGCATTTATTGATGGAATAACTTATATATTTTCCTTTTCAAGTTTGAATATCTTTACTTTTGTAAATGTCGTCTGCGCGTGTGGTTCACTTCAGATAATTTCATTTTCCAGTCTAAATATCTGTACTTTTCTGTAATGTTCTCCGACGAAGCATCCTTTCATCTTTCTGGCATTGCTAATCGCCATAATGTGCGCATAAGGGGATCTAAAAACCCCCATGAATACCGTGAGGCACAAAGGGATTCCCCGAAGGTTAATATGTGGTGTGGACTCATGCACGACCGAGTCATTGAGCCTTTCTTTTTTACAGAAAAGACGGTCTCATCAGTCGTATACTTAGACATGTTGGAAAACTTCGTATTTCCACAACTAGAAGAGCTTCAGCCACATGTCTTTTTGCAACAAGATGGTGCACCACCTCATTGGGGTACCATCGTTCTAGTTCTTTGAATGACCATTTTACAGGAAGATGGATTGGGCGAGGAGGTCCGATTCTTTGGCCACCCAGATCGCCCGATATAACGCCGTTGGACTTTTTCCTTTTGGGATTTGTAAAGGACAACGTTTACGGGAGGAGACTGTCGAACATGGATGACCTAAAAGCCAGAATGACAAACGCAATATCCTCTGTGGATGCCGACATGCTTGCCAGTACCTGGCGTGAAATTGAATATCGACTCGATATTCTCCGTGAGACGAAGGGGGCACACGTGGAAGTTCATTGATAAGGGTCGTGAAACTTTTTGAGTCTATCTAACCATTTATGTTAATTTATGTTATTCTATCTAACCATTTATGTTAGTCTATCTAACCAATTTTAATCTATCTTTATTATTTTATGAGTTATTAAACATCAAAATGGGTCCAGGACTTTATAAACAGCCTGTATTTTTTGTTTCTTTTATTTTTAATAACAGGGAATTGATTTAGTCTGTAGAATCATTAGGATATTCTGAAGCGGGAAACATGAAAAATATGCATTGTCCTCGCCGGGACTCGAACCCTGGGCCTCTCGAATACGCGCCGAGTGTGTTACCGTTACACCACGAAGACATACTGGAAGGAAGGAAAAATACCTTATATACTCTGGGGATTAGGGGAACCAGTCGCCAACTCCTGGTGGTGAAGAATCATCGTCCACCACCTTTTAGGGCACAAGGAGCACAAGATGCGCCTGTCGTTGGCAACAGCCTTGAGCACCTTAAAGATGACAGTGAGATTTAGCTCAGCTCCACCCCCAGTTTTGATGGGGGATCCACCCCACTTCCCTTACCTATCGAGAGGATTTTCGGCTTGCCGCATATTTAGAGTGCCCCATGAGGCACAGTCACTATGCCCGGGCCCTTTGCCATGGCACTCAGCGAGGCTAGCCACTATACCGGTTGGGCGATACGCTAAACTATCAATATTTAGCGGTTTTTCCGCTCACCCACTCATGAATAGGATACTTATCTTTTGTTATCAAGAAATGTCCATTAAATAGGTTTACAAGGATCCGAGAATTTAGGAGCTGTCCACTAAAGGGAAGAATTCGTTGATGGAGACTGACCATTTATGTTCAGAAACAACTAAGTAAAGTTTTTCATATTTTTGATGAGAATTTCATTTGCTTTAAAGGGAGTGATGATCTAGATCTGAAACTTATCTTGCACTATGAATATGTAAAATATAGTTAAATTTTGCTTGGGCATTTTTTTCTACAAGGATCCGAGAATTCAGGAGCCTGTTCCTTTATGTAACAAACTCCTGTATGTCCTCGGAATAGCCTGTTCCTGTATGTAAACAAACAGGAACAGGCTATTCCGAAGATATTTCAACGCCAAGTTAGCCTCTTTTCTACGAAACATGTGAAACCACCTTTTCATTTCGCAGCCTTCTTAAATCTTGCCAGCGCAGCTGGTGTTTTTCGTATTTTCCAAAGGGAAATCTTTCCGTGTTAAACGATTTTCGTTTCGTGTTAAAAGAAACAAAATGCATGAAAATACATAGTAGTTTGTCCGCACGCGTAATGGCAAACCGCACATTGAGTTGAACAATGTTAACGAATTTCACTTACTGCGCATGCTCAATAGTGCACCGTTGGCGTGGGAGAAAATACTGGCGAATAAAAATAAACAATCCTACACAAGCCCGTTCGTCAGGTAGGCCTTAGCGACTCTTTACGATTGCAATACTATGGACACTTTTTTTGTGCTTATTGCACTTTCTTCTGTTTCCTTTCATTTTGGTTTATTTTGTTCGTAAACATTACATTTAGTATCAGTTATTTGTAATAATTTCTTTGGCTTTAATTCAGTAATTTCTTTGGCTTTCTTTGGCATTAATTGACATTAGATATATTCCTTGAGTTGTTAAAGTATTTATGAATGGAACGCATGGTAAATAATCGATCGCTTTTATTCCTCAGAAGTACAATCAATAAGCATTCAGCTCTAGTACAATCAATAAACAACATCATGTAATGTTTTTTATTTTGTAATCCTTCTTAAATGAAACTTTGGGAAGTTTACAATCGATATTTACACTCTAAGTAATGAAGCAACGTACAACCTAACAAGTTTTAAAACCCCGAACTGTTTACGTCCAAGATAACAGAACATCAACCTTATACCATATTTATCTTCTTTTAAAATGACGCCAAAGTCGTAATTGCGCCAAATTCTCTTCTGCGCATGCGCAGTGTGCGTAATTCGTTTAACATTGTTCAACTGAATGTGCGGTCTGCCATTATGCTGTCGTGTCGGGACCTTTATATTATTTCGCGTTAACCGATATTTCGTCTTAAGCGTTTTCGCGTTAAACGTATTTCACTGTACATATATAACCGTACCTAATCAACAGGAAAATACATAAAATAATAATCATCGTAAAAGCAGAATGTACTAATGTCAAAAGCAAACGATTCTACATCATATTGTTGCGTTATACGGGTTCGTGGATTTGAGAGTATCCGATGAAAATACGATGCAGAACAATAAAAAGCACAATTTATTTACGAGAATCACTATTTACTGCACAGTTCCAAAATTACCTTTAAAAGCGTCGAAAATCTACAATAAATACGCTGAAGCAATCAGCAGCACAGCTTCAGGCTGTAACTGTAAAGGTAGCTCCACGGCAACACTAAACTCATAATAAACACCGTGGAACAATCACCAATACACTGTCAAGCTATACTGTAAAGGTAGCTTCACGGCAAAGCACTATCTCGATCGCTTTCCGTTCGCAAAACTCTCGCGTAGTAAGTCTCGCGTAGTAAACTCTCGCTTACTGGAGTAGCCACTCCAGTAAGCGGCTATTCTCACAATGCCGGCTCTCAGAAACGCAGGGGTTTATATAGCTTTTCCTTAGGTTCCACGCGTTTCGAGAAATATATCGACAGGAAGTTATTCTAGAAGCTTCCCGATTGGACCATGGGATATGTCCAATTTGGTCGCCAAATGAGCGATAAAGTCGCCAATCTGGCAACCCTCCCATACACTATTTTATGGTAACCCTAGTGCCGGAAAGCTTACATACAGGCGCAACCGCCGAATGTTTCGCAACAATATTATTAAAAAATTTAATATGATGAATAGACACAAAAACGAAAGAAATCCAACACTACTGTAAACTATTTCCTTAAGTTACTCGAAAACGTCTTTACTGCTGTCTTTAATAAAAGGTTTCGGTTTGGATGATTGGAAACTACAAAACTATATATAACTTTTCATCTGTAATGTCCCAAAATATCTTTTTCATAGAAGTAGAATTTCTAAGAGATGAATGCTACGTTAATTAAAAAAACATGACTTTTCAGCTTTTTTGAAGAATAAACACATTACCTTTGGAACGAAAAAAGGAACAGTTAAAAAAAAAATTTAAAAGGTTTTAAAGAATCGAAATTTAAAGCTGTGTTTTATATTAAATACAGCTTTAAATTTCGATATGTATTAATTTAAAAAAATTAGTTATTATAAATTTTAAAAAATGTACAACCCGATGAGTTTTTTTTTTAATTTACAATTTTATACGCATTCTAATGATAGAATTTTTTATTCGGTTTAAAACCTGCACTGCAACACATAAAGCAGCTTCTTTTTTTAATTTTAAAACCAAATCCTAGCGCTGCCAATGTATTTTTCTTTGTTTTTTATTGCATTTTTTTCGCCAAATGGTTATTTATTTAATATTCCCAGGCCCTTTTTGATGCATAGCTGACAATCGCAATTGCATGCATTGCGTTAAATTGTGAGTTTGCTTAGCTAAGTTACTTCAATGTCGTCAATTTGTTGTATCGTTAACTCATGCTAAGTGTTCGACATAGGGTGGTATTTGTTAGATAATACTACTGACTGTGTGACACAGTGGTTATTCATCTTCTATCTCCGCTACATAAAAATAGTCACTTAAGAAAATAAAATTAGACAATTTTCGTAATTATAATTGACTAGCCGCTGCGCGGCCAGCCTTCGTCTGGCTTTTAAGTGTACCAGAAAAGTGCCTAAAGAGAACACCAAACATTAAATTTGCAGTTTTCAAATTCTATCAATCAAGAAAGGAAATTGTTGGAAATTTGCAAAATCTATCAATCAAGAAAGGAAAATTGTTGCCAAAACTACATTTTAAAATATCTGATAATTTTTTCGAAAAAGAAACAAACAACAACGGAAAAAAAATCACTTAAAAATGCATTACATATAAAAAGCATAATCATAAACAGAAGTTAAGACGTTTAAGATCGCTTAAGACAGTTAATACATCGTTTAAGAACATAAACAGAATTTGATCATTTAAGTTTAAACCGTCTGTTTATGATGATAAAATTCTGTTTATGTTCTTAAACAGATTAAAAAATATCATGAAAAACTTTTTTATAATTAAAATTATATATAATTCAAACGTAATATTACAATGAAATAAGCAATATACCTCGATACAAATGTTAATTATCCTAATAAAGTAATTAAACAATTTACCGTTGCAGAAAGAAACAACTTTTAATTTCTTAAATTTTTCGGTCTCTTAAAAACAGTAACATAAGAAATACGATGAAAAATTGTTGCCAAACCGAAATTTTTAAAAGACTGAAACTATTCGAAATGATGCAATTTCATCAAAAATCTATCAACGACAATAAGAAAGGAAAATTGTTGCCAAAACTACATTTTAAAATATCTGAGATGTGAGAAGTGTATTCGGAAGCTTCATTTAAAAAATTTAAAAAAAAATACAAAATATTATTATTTTTCCAAAATTCTTTTTTTAAAAGGAGTCGAAAGGATTAAAGTTCAACGTGTCTAAAAATCAAAGGAAAATAAACGGCACATTTTTTAAAATAAGTTTTTTTAAAAAAAATTCCGCCGAAAAGGTGTTAAGCTCACCTTCCTAAATAAATTCGTATTCAATCGATTTATTGAAATACGAAATTTATTTTAAGTTCGTAAAATAGCTAAGTATCTACGCTTCACGACGATGTGAAAATGAAATGTATAGAGTGAAATCTCGCTTTCCTGTAGCCCATTATGTCTCAAAATGACGCGATTTGGTCACAAAACAAAATAAAAAAAAATCGAATTCGAATTTCGAAAAAATCGCTTCGAGGTGCACTGGCTCTTGTGTAGATACACTTATGTACCAAATTTCGTGGCCCTGGGTCTATTAGCTTACTCGCAACACGAACGAAAGACACACACACACAGACTCTTTGTTTTATTATATGTAGAGATTGTTCTAATATAGGTATTTTGATACAAAATCGGACTTTTTCTGAAACTACATGCCATTTTTTTTTCCATATTTCGATTCTACGACTCAAATGATGCCAAATTGCCAAGTTTTGTAAAAATCGCCAGAGTCGTTTTTAAAAAATTAGCTCTCAAAATTTTAGCTCCTCAATGTTAATTCAAATTTGGTATGTATTTATTAATATCTCTTTTTTTATGACACTTACTTCATTCCTTCTTTAACACTTGGAAATTTAGGTTCACTCCAAAGAAAATTCCCCCATTTCTTATGATTTATTTTTTTAATTTGTATTTTTAAATAATAATTTTGTAATTTTTTGAAAAAAATTTTGAATTATAACCTATAAAAGTTTTACAATCAACTTGAAGTAGATGTATTTCTAAGTATACCTGCAAAAAATTAGAACTTTTTATCGAAAATTTTCAAAGATATACGTGAATTTAGATATTGGCGCGTTTTGAAATTTGGCATATTTGTTGAAACGATAATAACATCTAATGTGGTTTACGCACTTTGCCGAAATTGTTTGAAAGAGGAACAATGTAACTTTTTTTCCCGCGGATGGCACAATGTAAAAAGGTAGGAACGATGTGACTTTTTTTGCTCTCCATTGCAATGGAAGGGATAGAAAAATAAGTTGCCACGTATTAAGAAGTTCGCGAAGTCAATTATTGTTGGCGCAAACAGAAAAAAATTCGCAAAAATTAAATTTTCGAATTTCTCCTTAACTTTCGCACTAAATTTTACAAAATTTAGTACTTATGCATAATTTGAGTCGTAGAATCGAAATAGGACGAAAAAATTGGTATGTTATTTAAAAAAAAAGACCCATTTTATGTCAAAATACCTATGTTAAAATAATGCTACATATAAATCTAATATATATCCTATGTCGCGCTTACGAGATATGAAAACCGCAATTTGAATTTCCTCAATCAGCCCAGTAGAACGGGAGATATAAACTGTCTCCCCCCTCCCACAGTGTGCTTCCTTGCGAAATGATCCTTAATACAGCATTTACATTCTCTAGATAACGCCTGCTGCATTTTCAGTTTCTGGGCACAAAGATGGGAAAACCGCATGCAGTTGCTCTTGTGTATACTTTTAAATGAGTGGCCATTTTCGAAATGTTTGCTGATATGTGCAGTGGCTCACATCTGTTTTCGGACACTTGTTTTTGTGTTTTCGATTTCATTTCCAAATGCTAACTACTACAGAGGCTGTTCGCACATTTTTAGATGATTTTGGTAAGCGGAAATGAAAAATCTTTTGCAGCAAAAGAAGTAATTTCAATTGCACTATCTTTTTAAAAGTCAAAATGATCGTCTGTGGCTCGAAAGTTTTGTTTTTATTCAAAACGGCGAATTGAACAAAGCAGTGGTTCGAAGGCTACATTGACGCTCTTTCCGAAGAGAAATAGGCATACTCCGTTATCCCAAAACGATGTGAGAGTCATGGTTTTGTGATATCTAAAGCGTCGATAGATCATATCATCAACAAAAAAGGAAAAAAAAACGTCAAATTGGAGTCTCAAGTAGGACAAGAATTCCAAACAAGTATCCAAGGAAAAAACGGACATCTTCGACTATTGCAAAGGTACGTTGTTTAACGTTGAAAGAAAATCCCCCTAGTCAAAGGGCAGTTGCAAAATCATTAAAATGCTCGGTGTCCACTGTAAACAAAATGATAAACGTCGATTTAAATCTTAAGAAAGCGAAAAAACGCAATGTGCATCGTCTTCTTCCGAAGCAGGCCCACCAGCGGCCGAGCGGTAAAGACGCTGAACAGTGGTAGTTCGGTCCGAGGTTCGAATCCCGCGAACGGGCTGGCTGCATGGGCGTTTTCGTGGTATTCGTGGTTTCCCCATGTGTAATGTGTATACGAGCCAGTTTCCCTTAGAAAGTCCTCCACGAAGGCATCCCTCCCTTTAGGCAGATAGCCCTCATGTGCTTTGCCATAATTGAATAACCTAACCTTCTTCCGAAGCATATCGCTCGACGCGGGACACGCTGCAGAATTCTGTACGAGAAACACTTATCCAAAGAAAAATGGAAAACAATCGTCACAATAGATGAAGCGTGGGTGTATTTAAATGATTGTAACAAAAAAGAGCAATTTATTATCATAAAAGGAGAGAAAAAATTTAAGTACTTGGTTCAAAGAATCAAAAGAAAGTTTTTCTAAGGGATTCATGATTGTTGCTGGTTTTTCTAATAATGGCAAGTTAAAAATAAAGAAGGTGCAAAAAAAAATGTCAAGATTAACTCCAAATACTATCAGGAACATATTTTATGGCCCATTTTTCTGAATGAAATACCATCGCTTTACCCACAGTGCCATCCATCTGTGAGATTCCATCGGGAGAAAGCTAGTAGTCACACATCAAAATCCACTGTAAATTTCCTACAAGAAATGGAACAAAAATCTGGTATCGAGGCCTTACCCTTCACGGATATCCCTACTAAATCTCCCGATGTGTCACCTATGAATTTTTGTGCTTTCGGACGTTTAAAAACTGCATTATCCAAACGTTGTCCCCAATCCCTAACAGGACTCTGGAAAGCTGTTCGAGAGGAATGGGGTAGAATACCTCTTCTCACGCTTCAAAAGGCATTATTATCCTAGAAATTGCGGTGCCGAAAGATAGTTCAGAATAAAGAATGTCAAATAGAACATTTAAAACACAAGAATTTTATGTAATTTAGTTTTGTGAATGCAATATACCGAACGTGGATGACCTAAAAGCCAGAATGACAACCGCAATAGCCTCTGTGGATGCCGACGCGCTTGCCGGTACCTGACGTGAAATTGAATGTCGACTGGATATTCTAAAAAATGTGCAAACGACCTCTGTAAATATTAGCGAAATGACTTTTTCTTTATCATACATGATCATTTTTTGAAAATCTGCATTTTTTCGAAAACGTTATTCTAAACATTTAGTTTAAAGAAAAGAAAAAGTAGCTTTCAGGTTACTTACGCCCAAAGGGGCGTTTTTCAACCTTTTGTGAGTTACCTATATTTATTAAATATCATGTTCTTCGCATTTAAAGCATAAAATTTAATCCAACAGCAATATCGCAAAATATTTAAAAAGAGCATATCTTTAGAATTTCCGATTTCACAGTCTCTTTCGCTCGAGTTAGCTTTTTTTTTCCTCGTACAATGGTCGCCATTGGTCGCTTTGAAATCGTTCAGTTTCTTGATTAAAAACTCTTAAATGCTTTGCAAAATATGAAATCGATAATAAAACAAATTCCAAATTTGGGCTTTCAGATGCCCATATTCGGGTGGAAAAGTACGTTATTCAAAATTAGATGGCTCTAAGTACCGTTGTTTTATCACAGTGCGAGGCGCATATATACATTTATGCAGATTCTTCATTGTTTAATTTCTTTAAATATAATACAGGACTTTAATATTTGGTGGCAATAATTTGAAAAGTGATTCAACGTTTATAGTGAATCGACACAAAATGCCAAAACTAAAAAGAGTTAATTCAAAAAGTTTTGAAAACGCTCTAGTGAATGTTAGGACGCTTAAATTAAAAAAAGATTAAATAAATATACAATATTAATACACGTAAAATAAAAAATTAACGCACGTAAACATATATTAATAAATGTATGCATACACACATGCAGGGTGTTTATAAAGTCCCGGACCCATTTTGATGTTTAATAGCTCATAAAATAATGAAGATGTAAACAAACTTATGGCATTTATTGATGGAATAACTTATATATTTTCCTTTCCAGCTTTGAATATCTTTACTTTTGTAAATATCCTCTGCGCGTGTGGTTCATTTCAGATAATTTCAATTTCCAGTCTA
Source organism: Stegodyphus mimosarum (assembly GCA_000611955.2). Classification (NCBI taxonomy): domain Eukaryota; kingdom Metazoa; phylum Arthropoda; class Arachnida; order Araneae; family Eresidae; genus Stegodyphus; species Stegodyphus mimosarum. Next base: position 61,988 of record KK117703.1, read on the forward strand.
AATATCCGTACTTATCTAAATATCGTCTGCTTATTAATTGCATTTTTCTCTCTTTTGTTTTTGGCAACTATTGCCTATTATTATAGGCCTAGGAGGATGGCCTTTGCAACAGATATGCTAGAAGATGATTCTGAATTTCTGTAGCGCATAATGTTCTCCGACGAAGCATCCTTTCATTTTTCTGGCATTGTTAATCGCCATCATGTGCGCATGTGGGGATCTGAAAACCCCCATGAATACCGTGAGGCACAAGGGATTCCCCAAAGGTTAATGCGGGGGGTGGACTAATGCTCGACCGAGTCATTGGGCCTTTCTTTTTTACAGAAAAGACGGTCTCATCAGTCGTATATTTAGACATGTTGGAAAACTTCGTATTTCCACAACTACAAAAGCTTCAGCCACATGTCTTTTTGCAACAAGATGGCGCACCACCTCACTGGGGTACCATCGTTCGTAGTTCTTTGAATGACCATTTTGCAGGAAGATGGATTGGGCGAGGAGGTCCAATTCCTTGGCCACCCAGATCACCCGATATAACGCCGCTGGACTTTTTCCTTTGGGGATTTGTAAAGGACAACGTTTACAGGAGGAGACTGCCGAACGTGGATGACCTAAAAGCCAGAATGACAACCGCAATAGCCTCTGTGGATGCCGACGCGCTTGCCGGTACCTGACGTGAAATTGAATACCGACTGGATATTCTCCGTGCGACGAAAGGGGCGCGCGTGGAAGTTCATTGACAAGGGTCATGAACCGTTTTGAGTCGATCTAACCATTTATGTTATTAATTTTAATCTATCTTTATTATTTAATGAGTTATTAAACATCAAAATGGGTCCGGGACTTTATAAACACCCTGTACATTACATAAATATTACATTACTCACACATATATATGCATATATATTACATTACTTATATATTAATACATACGCACATATATACACGTAAATTAAAAAAAAAACAAGCTGTATATATTTAATAAAAGCATGAAAGCTAGACATCCAATATTTCTTCGGATATTCTTCAGCTAAAATTGCTCCTTTAACGCGCTTTGCTGTAGATTTAAGTAATATTTTTGAGTAAACATGCTCCATTTTATTTCATTCTTCCTCAGAAATTGAAGTTAATAAAATTTTTGAAGAATTTTATGTTTTGTTGTTTTCTCCAACTCTCTCCTTGCATATTTGATAGGACTTAAGTCCGAAGAATATGAAGAAGTTCTGATTACTTCAGAACAGTTGCCATGGTGACCACAAGCGAACGTTGTAGGCTTATTTATTTAGGATTGTTATCCTGCTAGAACTTGCATTCCAAGCTTCTTTCCAGGCGTTTTCAAATTTTCATTGTTTCATTATTTTCACCATTGCATATCATGCAATGGTGTTGGAGTCGTGGACTGAAGTTGCAAACTTCAGTCGTGTTCTCACTGTTTTTTTAATGAAGAAGTCTTATCTTGCTGATTGCCTATTGTATCCGTGTGCCGTAATGACTCTTGGAAGTTTCAATGTTAACTTTTCTCGCAAGTCGTTCTTCTAAATCTAGTTTTACAGTATGAATTTTGGGGTCTTGTTTGATATTTCGTAGGATCTCCGATTCCTTCGTTCTAGCTTTGGTCTAGATATCAGTGCATTTCGAAGATTTCCACATTAGTTCCATCTTTTTAATATATCAGAAGTAGTTGAAGGCTTTGCATCAAGGATTTTTTTTGAATATTTTGAATACTTTAATCATCTTAAAAATCATGAACAGCTAAATTTTGAACCGAATTTGTCGTTAACTTTTCTGGGTCCTGGAAAAGGTCGACGTTCACATTTTTCCGAAAAAAAGTCACTAAAATCAGAGATATATATTAAAAACTAGAAAAAAAGATAATTCTCGCCCGCATTTTTCCGAATGGCAACAGCCTCGCAAGCTGAAGATGAAAAATCTGCTTTATTTCGAAAGTTGTTGCCACTGCTCGCTTTGAAATTCTAGAGTTAGTTCATAAAAAATTTCTAAGTTTTACGATGAAATAAAAATAGCATCACCAAACATTAAATACATTACTCCCGATTCCAAAAATTCGTGGGAAGCCATTTCGGCTATTCCCATCTTCGTGCGACTTTAATCAGCCGAAGTATTAATTAAAAATTCGGAAAGCTCCAATTTTCGCACTCATTTTTCCGAGTGGCAACAGTGTTGCCGTTGAGGATAAAAATGCTTTATTTCGAAAAGTGTTGCTTGCTACTGCTCGACTTCAAATCGTAGAGTTTGTTGATCAAAAATTTGTAAATTTTACAAAATCTGTATATATAAAGAATGTCTGTTTGTGTGTTTGTTTATTTGTTCGCGTTATCAGGACTGAGTATTCTGTGCATGCTTTTGGCAAACATTGTCGTAACCGTTTCAAAGTCCTAATCTCGAACAGGGAGCTGAATGCAGCTATGTTCTTGTCAGTAGTAGAATAACTGCACGTAAGAGGGGTTTAAAATGACCCTTTTATTAAACCACTATTTACAGCCACTTCCCAACTCGGAAGGGATAACAGAAAATACTGACCGCACTTAGGTCTAAACTGAACAATCAAGTAATTTACAATAAAGTTGAGTAGAAAAATTAAGTAGTCGTTGCTCTCATAGCTATAAACGCGAGGTTGGCCTCTATTCTAAACGATCAATGGTGCGTAGCAAGATTTGGCCAATACCAACGCACTTAGATTACGTCAATAAGTAATAGCGTAACAGCGCTAAGGCTTAGTCAGGCGAACGTCGAACAGAGCCGAAGCGATCTGAGACTAAAAGCTCTCTCACACCGAGAAGTTCCTCGCTAACCTTAAATACAAAACTTGGCTCCACTTCAAATTAACATAGAGCTGAATCACGTGCTCATTCTAACGGGAAGTTAAAATAAGAGTTCACATGAAAGAGAAATTAACCTAAAACTTTGTTAGTTTAAACTAAAACCTTACAGCGTTATTGATTTCTGATCAATAGCGATAAATTTTTTGTCACATTTAATCGACTAAAATTGAATATAGGTAAAATATTGGGTGGAACTTGAGCTTTTAGACCATTTGATTCGAAAGACGAAAATCATTAAAAACTGCGTGCCGTTGTTGCTGATATAATGAGAGAGAATTAGCTTATTTTTCTATCGAAATTTTTTATGTGGATTCCATATCGCATCAGAGTGAAAAATGTATGAATGTGAATGGTATTTTTTGCGTCGTTTTTAGAGTAGGATTACAGCGGTATCGTTCTGCATTACTCTAACTTAACTGGCGTCGGGTACTTCCGCTACTTTAAAATAAATAATAACAAGAAACATCGTTTTCCAAAACATCTCAACAAAACTTTTCAGTGCCCGAATTTAAGGTGCCTTAAGGTTACTTTTGATGTCATCTCCTAGATTTTTCTTTCTTTAGAAAACATGCGTTGATTAACATCAATTAATTAAATTTTGGTGGTAATTTCATATCAAAGTGAAATGAGAGTTGTGTACACTTTCAGATAAACTATTTTACTACAAAACATTTTGAAGATATTTATTTTGTAACAAACAAGATTTTTTTTAAAGGATACATGAGGAAAAAATAGAGTCTGTGTTTCAATATTTAGTACAAAATCTATACAAATAAATTTCAAACATGTAAGTGTTCGAAAAGGAAGCCGAGCCACTGTATTTTCTGTCAGGTTGTGCCCCGAACGTGAGGGCATATAATTGTCTGTTAATACACTTCTGGATTTCTTTATCACTATACTAAGTAGTTTGTTTTGTTTTCACTTGAAGACGAGAAAATGGAATGTATACACTAATAATAAATAAACACTTTAATATATTGGCACTTTTAATATGAAGTAAGCCATCCACATGACAACTGCACACTTGTATATTTTCCACTAAAGAATACACAATAGCATTTTCGAACGCTATTAATCACCATAAGTTCGAATCACATCAAGTTTCGAATACACACTCTATAAAAAAAAGCAAAAAGAATTCTCGTTACCATGACGACCATATGACATCACACGGGGGTAACGCCATCTGTTGCAGTCTGGATACACTAAAAATTCTTGAGGTATAAAAAAAAAGTTGTCAGGACTTAGCGTTCTGTGCATCTTTTTTGGAAACATTGTAAATTCTGTAAAGGGTTCTTATCCTCACGTTCTAAGTCCTGAACTGGAACAGGGAGCGGCAGGTACGCTATGTTCTGATGTAACTGCTGGGCTGGATAATAACTGCACGTGAAGGGATTTGAAATCCTCTTTTATTCAATCACTATTAAATACAAACCTCCCAATTCGGGAGAGATACAGAACGTAACAGACCACACTTTGGTCGAACTTAACAATCAAATAAATTTAAATAAATTAAAATAGAACTTAAATTAAACTTTGCTTCGCAGAGCAATTCGCGGAAGTTGGCCTCTATCTAAAAGGGTGCGTAGCAAGATATACTAAATACTACCGCACTTTAATTTATTTTACAATGCAATCACGTAGTAAGCACTATGGCTTATAAATTTAAACTGCTAGCTGGTCAGGCGAACGTTGAGCGGCGTGACCGTGATCTGAGGCAAAGCTCTCACACACCGAGAGTTTTTTACCTCTGGCTTAAATAGTGCTTGGCTGAACTTCAAAAAATTAGCATAAGCTAAAAACGCGCGCTTCTTCTGACAGGAAGTTGAAGCAGAGAGGAGATAGAAAAGATTTAAATTAAAATAAACTTGGTTAGTTTAACTAAAACCTTACAAAGTAAGCACTAAGGTTACTTTTTTTCATCTCGTACATTTACTTTCTTTAGAAAACATGCGTTGATTTATTATTAACCTCAATTAATTAAATTTTGGTGTTATTATTTTTAATGTCACACGGCGGTAGCGCCATCTGTTGCAATCTGGATACACTAAAAATTCTTGAGGTATAAAAAAAAGTAAACACTAAGGTTACTTTTTTTCATCTCGTACATTTTCTTTCTTTAGAAAACATGCGTTGATTTATTATTATCCTCAATTAATTAAATTTTGGTGTTATTTTTTTAATTTTTTTAAAAATATAAAATTTAATTTATATTTTTAAAAAAATTTAAATATCCAAAACTCAACTGATATCTTTTTTTCCAAAAAAAGAATTTGGAAAATATCCAAAACTCAACTGATTTTGGATTGTTTTTTTTTTCATATCATAAACTCAACTGATCACTTGGCAACAAAATAGGTTTCAGTAAAAGAATCATGCTGAAATTTGTCAGTTATATTAAATGCAAACAAATACCACCTTTTCGTGAATTTGTTGGATGTGTGTAAAGGGCCTTATCCTTTCTTATAGTGTTGCACCGATCGCAAACTGTCTACTTTAACGTCTAAAGTCTCAGCTCGAAGATGACACGAAAAGATACTTATTTCTTGCCTTCTTCTTCTACTTCTTCCTCTTCTACAAATCTCTGTACTCTTTTCTATCCTCTTTGCAACTAAATATAGAGAAAAGATAAGTTTTCTTTATTTTACTGTATACTATAGTACTCATTATTCTTTTACCTCTATTTGCTTTAGCGAGGTTGTACTTAATATACCTGCTGTAAAATCTGTAAATAACACAATCGGTATGAAATAAAACCTATTTTTGAATTCTTTTGTCATGCTAATTATGATTTTGTATTCATATTTCTTGCACGTTCTTTATTTTCTTTCCTGTCTCCCTACCTCTTGCACACTTACATGTACACTGCGCAAAAGAAAACAAAAAGTTCATCTCCCGTTCTACTGGGCCGATTGACGAAATTCAACTTGCGTTTTTCAAGTCTCGAAAGCGCGATTTTAGCATTGTTCTGCTATAGGTATTTTGACACAAAATCGGACTTCTTCTAAAATGACATGCCAATTTTTTTTCCATATTTCGATTCTGCGACTCAAATGGTGGCAAACTGCCAAGTTTTCTAAAAATCGACGAGCAGTTTTTCAAAAATTAGCTCTCAAAATTTTAGCTCCTCCGTATTAATTGAATTTGGTATATATTTATTAATATCTCTCTTTTTATTAAACTTTTCTGATTCTTCCTTTCATATTTCGAAATTTAGATTCATTCCAAATAAAATTCGCCTATTTTTTGTGATTTATTTTTAAATTTTGTATTTTTAAATAATTTTTATAAATTTTTCGAAAAAACTTTTGAATTATAACTTCTAAAAATTTTGCAATCATCTTAAAATGGAAATATTTCTAAGCACACCTGCAAAAAATTAGAGTTTTTTATTCAAATTTCCATGTTAATTGAATTTGGTATATATTTATTAATATCTCTTTTTTTATTAAACTTTTCTGATTCTTCCTTTCATATTTTGAAATTTAGGTTCATTCCAAATAAAATTCGCCCGTTTTTTATGATTTATTTTTAAAATTTGTATTTTTAAATAATTTTTCTAAGCACACCTGCAAAAAATTACAGTTTTTTATTCAAATTTCCATGTTAATTGAATTCGGTATATATTTATTAATATCTCTTTTTTTATTAAACTTTTCTGATTCTTCCTTTCATATTTCGAAATTTAGGTTCATTCCAAATAAAATTCGCCCATTTTTTATGATTTATTTTTTAAATTTGTATTTTTAAATAATTTTTATAAATTTTTCGAAAAAACATTTGAATTATAACTTATAAAAATTTTACAATCATCTTAAAGTACATATATTTCTAAGCACACCTGCAAAAAATTAGAGTTTTTTATTCAAATTTCCTAAGATATACGTGAATTTACATTTTGGCGCGTTTTGAAATTTGGCGTATCTATTAGAGGCGATAATAACGAAAATGTGGTTTATGCACTCTGTTAAAATTATTTGGAAGTATGAACGATGATTTTTTTTCCGCTCCGTGGATAATGAAAAAAACGGAAAGGAAAATAGGTTGCTATAAATTATGAAGTTCGCCAAATGAATTATTCTTGGCGCAAACTGAAAAAAATGCTCCAAGATAAATTTTTCCATAAATTACAAACCAAAAATTACAAAATTTAGTATCCAGATATAATTTGAGTCGTAGAATCGAAATATGGAAAAAAATTGCTATGCTATTTCAGAAAACGTCCAATTTTGTGTCAAAATACTATTATGTTAGGCCAATCGCTATGTGTATCCAAAGTCACGCTTTCGCTACATGAAAAATGTAATTTTAATTTCAGCACTCGGCCGAGTAGAACGGGAGATATAGAACTGTGCCATTTTTTTTGTCCAAAGGGGCAGTTTGCTCAGAAGAACTTCAATTTCGTTTTGGCATTTTACATCGATTCACTAAAAGCGTTGTTTCACTTTTCAGAATGTCGCCACCAAATATTAACGCAACGCCTTGTATTATATTTAAAGAAATTAAATAATGAAAAATCTTCATAAATGTATGTAGGTATGTTTCTCGCATTCTGATAAAGCAACGCTACTTAGACCCATCAAATTTTGAATAACGTACGTCTCCATCCGAATATAGACACCTCGAAGCTCGAATTTGGAATTTCTTTTATTATCTATTTCATATTTTGTAAAGCATGAATAGGTTTCTGATTAAGAATCTCGCCGATTTCAAAGCGAGCAACGGCAACACTGTACGAAAAAAAAAACAAATCATTTTTATCTCCAGCGCGCGAGACTGGGTATAAGAAATTCTAAAGATATCCTCATTTTAAAATTATTTTGCGATATTGCTGTTGAGTTGAATTTTGTGGTTTAAGAGCGAAAAACATGATATTTAATGAATAAAGGTAGCACACAAAACGTTAAAGAAAAATAATAATAATTATGAAAGCTTGCAAATTTTACCTTACGCCCAAGAGGGCGTTTATTTAACGTTTTGTGTGTTACCTTTATTTATTAAATATCATGTTCTTCGCACTTAAGCTACAAAATTCAATTCAACAGCAATATCGCAAAATAATTTTAAAATGATCATATCTGTAGAATTTCCGATATGCAGTCTCACGCGCTGGAGATAATTTTTTTTTTTTTTTTTGGTACAACGTTGCCATTGCTCGCTTTGAAATCGTTGAGTTTGTTGATCAAAAATTCGTTAAAGTGTTATAAAATATGAAATCGGTAATAAAACATATTCCAAATTCCAAATTAGGGCTTCCAGATGCCCATGTTCGGGCGGAGACGTACTTTATTCAAAATTGGATGGCTCTAGGTACCGTTGTTTCACCACAATGCGAGAAATATACACACATTCATGCAGACTCTTCAATATTTAATTTCTTTAAATATAATACAGGGCTGCAAGATTTGGTGGCAACACTTTGAAAAGTGAAACGGACATTTAAAGTTTTCAAAGCAAAATGCCAAAACGAAATTAATAGCCCTTCTAGACTAAAGAATGCAGTTTAAGTAATAAAGAGTAAATAATGGTAATGAAGAGCATTTGTTCAGCATTTCGCATTGATTTCACTTTTATGTAAATCAGTGAAAGGAAATAAATTTATTTTTAACGCATTTACGGAAATTTCTTTGGATATCACGTAAAAAACGTTTTCTGTCGTATTTTATTTATAAATCTTTCGCACCATGTTAAATATACGCTATTACTTCTCTTTTATTTATTCAAAACGTTTTTGGTGTTATCTTTATTTATTAAATATCATGTTCTTCGCACTTAAACCATAAAATTCAGTTCAACAGCAATATTAAAATAAGCATATCTTTAGAATTTCCCATACACAGTTCCGCGCGTTGGAGATAAAAAAGTTTTCTTTTTCCCCTTGAGTGTTGCCATTGCTCGCTTTTAAATCGTTGAGTTTCTTCATCAAAAATACGTTTAAGTTTTATAAAATATGAAATAAATAATAAAACAAATTCCAAATTCGGGCTTTCCACGTGATAGAGACGGTAGCCGAAAATGATTTTCAAAATGTTAGACTAAACAATTTTTATTTTATTTAACCATTTCAGTTAAAAGGCCTTTTCCGAATTTACTGATTTTTAGAAACTGTACCTCCCCGCCCCCCCCCCTTTTTTTTTAAACTAGCCGCTTGCGCCGTCAACCGCCTGGAATAGTTTTTATGAAAATATGTATATAATGATTTTTAATCATTGTTTCTAATTAGATGTCTCATGATTGGTAAAAGTTTACAATTGGGTGCCCCTTGTTTTTTGGCGATTCTTTTTTGACGCCAAGATTGGCGCCAGGAAGCACAATTTCAGGATGGCCGCTACACAAAACCGAAATAAGAAGTCAAAGAATTTCACAAACTCCGTGTCCATGTACACATCGACCTATTTTCACTTAAAAAAAACATCAGAGAATTTCACAAACTAGTCATTGCACATTGCCTTGACTTTGTCCATGTGCACATCGATTTATTTTTAATTAAATAAATCAAGAAGCTAAAACCATGTTAAAACTCTCATAGTAACCAGAAATGGGGTTTCATCGCCAAAACTGAATAAAATTTTCGCCAATAGAAAGGGCACCCAATTCTACACTAGAGCCTGCATTTTTATTTAAATCGATCAGATTTAAAAAGTAGAAAAAATATTCCTAAGAAATATGTTCGTTGCTTTTAAACTGCTTGCTGTGTCACTCAGTAACGGGAATTTTAAATTTGGAAGTTAAATATCTTACGCTTTACAACATGACAACAAGCTGACGCGTGGTAGATGAAAGTATTTTATTTCAGGCAGCGGCAACACGTTGCTTTTTAATAGACGTGATTGTTTATTCAAATTAAAAGATAACTAATAGAAAACAATAGGCTAACTGGTAGCAAAAAGAATAATTTCGGCAGTAATAACTTATTTGAAATTTGGAACATAGATAGGAATAAAAAACAAAGGATATTCTCGTAGTGGAAATTGAACATTTTGCCGAATGGTAGTAGTCTGACGAGGAGGAGATAAAAATGTTTTATTTCGAACAGTGTTGCCACATTTCTATTTCAAATCCCTGTGTTTACTCAACAGAAATTCGTTAAATTCCCACAAAATATGAAATAAATTAAAACGAAATTCTAAATTCAGAATTTAAGCTTCGAGTGGGTTCAAAATTTGGTGGTTTTAGTTACCATCATTTTTCCACAGTGGAAAACATGCATATATATATATGCATACGTACAGGTGCTTCATTGTTTGATAATAAAGATTACGGAGGCTGTTCGCACATTTTTTAGACGATGTACATTGTATTCACAAAACTAAATTACATAAAATTATTGTGTTTTAAATGTTCTATTTGACATCCCTTATTCTGAACTATCTTTCGACGCCGCAATTTCCAGGATAATAATGCCTTTTGAAGTGTCAAAAGAGGTATTCTATCCCATTCCTCCCGAACAGCTTTCCAGAGTCCCGTTATCGTTTTGGGACAACGTTTGAATAATGCAGGTTTTAAAAGTCCCAAAGCACAAAAATCCATAGGTGACACATCGAAAGATTTAGTAGGGATATCGGTGTAGGGTAAGGCCTTGGTACCAGTTTTTTGTTCCATTTCTTTTAGGAAATTTACAGTGGATTTTGATGTGTGACTGCTAGCTTTGTCCCGATGGAGTCTCACAGATGGATCGCACTGTGGGTAAAACGATGGTATTATATTCAGAAAATATGTTCCTGATAGTATTTGAAGTTAATCTTGAGGTTTTTTTGCACTCTCTTTATTTTTAACTTGCCATAATAAGAAAAACCGGCAACAATCATGAATCCCTTAAAAAACTTTCTTTCGATTCTTTGAACCATGTACTTAAATTTTTTCTCCCCTTTTATGATAATAAATGGCTCTTTTTTATTACAATTATTTAAATACATCCATGCTTCATCTTTTGTGACAATTGTTTTCCATTTTTCTTTGGATAAGTGTTTCTCGTACAGAATTCTGCAGCGTGTCCCGCGTGGAGCGATTTGCTTTGGAAGAAGACGATGCACATTGCGTTTTTTCGCTTTCTTAAGATTTAAATCTATTTATCATTTTGTTTACAGTGGACGCCGAGCTTTTTAATGATTTTGCAACTGTCCTTTGACTAGGGGGATTTTCTTTTAACATTAAACAACTAAACTTTTGAATAAAAACAAAGCTTTAAAGCCACAGACGATAATTTTGACTTTTAGAAACATAGTACAATTGCAATTACTTCTTTTGCAGCAAACAATTTTTTTATTACCGCTTACCGAAATCGTCTAAAAAATGTGCGAACAGCCTCTGTATTTCAATTTCATCAAACAGGGACGATTTTCTGCGTAAATTTATGAGAAATTTCTAATGGTCACTTTGTGCAATTTCCTGAGGAAGGGAAGTTGTTTTAAAGCGTTTTTGGGACCTTAATCCTACATTTTTACGATACACAGTAATAACATATGTATCGTAACACTTTAACATAGAATAGAAGTAAAGGAATTCATTTCCTTTTCTCGTTCTGAAGAGAGTACGACATTTATTTTCGTAAATGCGCCATTTTCAGAATCCCTATAAACCTCGGTTCTGACAGTGGTAAATTTTTTCAACGATTTCCAGCTTTAAATCTTACAATCTGTGTACTAACTGTGAATCCTTGTCTAAATTAAAAATTAACTGAAATTAGGTGATGAGCTGGTTTCTGAGAGATTGCTTTACGTTATGCAATAAGTCTTTTACCAATATATTTAGTGAAATTTGTAAAATTAAGTATTTTATTAGTATATACAATTACTAGAAGAACGAAATTGTTACTAGAAGAAACGGTCACATTTTTTGCTGCTTACGTGCGTGACTAAATCTATATTTAACTGTACAACTTGGATAAGACGTAGTTCACAATAACATAAATTGTTTTTAACGTAATAAAAACATGCCCTTTGAAACTGCTGAATTCGAATTCTTCATGCACTTAATTTCATTATTAGTATTACATGCATTCATATCAAATTCTATGCAAACATAAAATTTGGAATTTTATTGGTTCTCTAACGATTTATATCAGACGATAACCTCGTATTAATACGGATGTTAACTGTATTACTGAAAACGAATGATTATACGTATTTATCCGTATGATAATTAGAACTAGATAATTATACATATTAATACGGAGGTGTCCGCCGAAAACATAGCGAACGAAAACGTCGTGGAGAAAAACAACGCAAGGTCGTGGTACAAAACGTCGTGGGAGAAAATAAAGCAGAGAGAAAACATCGCTGTTCTAAAACATCGTGGAAACATCGTCGTCGAAAATAAAACAGTTCAAAAACTTCGCAGTTTAAAAACATCGCCGTCGAAAATATCGTGGTAAAAAATAAAGCACCTACAAATCATCGCATGACGATAACATCGCAGACATCCGTTTTCCGGGCTTTAATAATTGTAAAATTTAATGATTGTTTAATAATTGTAAAAATTTGCGTAATGATTTGTGAACGCAAGATGGAAAGAAGGATAATTTTCACTTTCATATTTTTTATTAACTAATAAATATTTGCTCAAAGTGTAAAATGGAAACTTAAGCATAGGAAATTATAACACTTAATTTTAAACTGGCATAGTTAACTAACACAGATCATTAATAAATTATTTTTTATAAAATTTTACGGGTAATTTTTCATGAAAAGTATAATCTAAAAAAGAATAGAAAAAGAAAGATGATAAGTAACTGCATAAACTTATCTAAAAAAATTGCTAAGTATAATTGTAAGTAATTTAAAAATTAACTAAATAAAATTGCTAAGTAAATTGCTCTTATAGTGAAAATTATTTCATGTTTTGTTTAAATTTCTTGTTTTTTAAAAATTTATCAGATAATAAAAAATATGAAAGTAAAAATTATAATTCATTCTACCTTGCTCTCATAAATCATTCCGCGAATATCCATTAACAATTAGTAAAGCCTAAAAAAACGCATGTCTGCGATGTTATCGCCATGCGATGATTTGTAGGTGCTTTATTTTTTACCACGATATTTTCTACGACGATGTTTTTAAACTGCGATGTTTTTGAACCGCTTTATTTTCGACGACGATATTTTGTGCCACGATGTTTTCTCTTTGCTTTATTTTCTCCCACGACGTTTTCACCTTGCGTTGTTTTCTCCGCGACGTTTTCGTCCGCTATGTTTTCGGCTGTACCCAATACGGCTGATTTCGTATGGCCGACACATTTTCTGGGAACTACAGCTATACAAAAAACATCCTGTAAGTATACAAAAAACATCCAGGAATTTATCACTAAACTGTATAATTATATCGAACATATAATTTATCGCGAGAACATCAAGATACATATAGTTACTGAGAATAATGAGCTTCGGATCCATTTCACAGAAGATCCTCCTAAAAATGTCATATTATTATTTATTGTTGTTTTTCAATGTGCAATAAAAGTCTTACATGAATATTTTAATTACTTTTAAATTGCATGTGCATGTGATATGCTACCTGATGGCGCTGCTTTTTCCTAAAAGCTTTGTATTTACTAATTGTATAAAAACTGTAAATGGTTTTTCTTTGTAAGCCTTTTATTTCGTTCAGCTACTTTGGGTTTTCTCAGTATGATTCTGTTTTTCTTTACCGCATGCAGAACTGAATGTTTCGAACACCAGTGACCCTGAAACCAGTAGCTTACGTAAGTAGAATTATCCTTTCATAAATGTTTTTACCAATTTGTAATTTTCTGTCATTCACCAGTGTCACTCGTATTTATGAGAAAAAACGACACAATGTCTGTCCTCAGAAAACGACACAATGTCTGTCCTTTAAACATGCTTCACTAATTTAAGAAATTTCTTTGCAAATATGATGCCATTTTAAAAACATTAACACTGTAGCGAGTTGCCACAATAAGTCGGTAGCGTATTTAAACTCATTCGTTTATTTATAAAAGGCTACATGTAAAACACTAAATTAATTTCTCGTCCAAACGAGAGAAAAGGGAAACACAATATAAACAATGTTAATAGATGTACAGCTTCTTTTAGGTGAACAGTTCGCAAAAGTTCTTGGGTCTTTTTCTTATGCAGGATGGAGTTCGGGTGGAGTCATTTGATGCAGTAAATCTTCTTGTTGCCTCAGCTGGATGATTTTGAGCGGACTGCTCGTAATACAGGTAGCGGCAGCCCAGCTAGCATATAAACGAAATGTACACTGCTAGGACAACGGCTTGAATTTGGCCAATGACAGTCCAGATGAAGGTCACCATTAACTCCGCCTACACGAGTGATGTCATATTTCTGACGTTTCTTTACATTCTATTGTTCGGTGTTAGGAAGTGCGTTCTTTGAATGTACATTTAGTTTTTCGGAATGAAACTGTTTGTATATATGCGTATATATCTGTATATAAGGATTTAATGTTTGTTTCGGAATATTAAGGATTACTCAGAGTTTAAATTGCTCCGAACCTCAGCTCTTGTACTTCATAGTTTTGGGGATATATTCTAATTCTAGCCGGAGCTCACCGGAACCTTAAATAAGAAGGTTCCGGCACTTCTTTTACGTAACTCAACAACAATTTCGGTAGAAATTTGATATCGAAAATTTTATTTTTAACAAAAAATTACATTAAAAATCGCTTATTAAATTTTAATTTATCTCTTTACATTTTATTTAATTTTAATTTCCTTAATTATTTAAATAGATAATAAATAAATTATGAATTAAATAATAATTATCAATTAAACAATAGTTCATAAATATTAATATCAATTCAATAATTATTAATTAATTTGATAATCATAACTGTTTAATTTTTAAATTCTTAGTAATTTTAATAGTCATTTTGTTTACTTATTTACACTTCTTCCTCTTTCCCAACGGTCTTGGCTTCGGCATTTCTACCTTTAGAAATTAAACTGTGGGATTACTCTACTGTTCCAATACAAAATTAGATATGGTCAGAGGGAAGTTACTCGCGGCTGGAACATGCATGTGAAGCGTGGTTTACAAATTATTCTGCATATTGATAATCAGAAACTTTTAAGTAATGAAGAGTTAAATCATCTAATATATCAAATGTACCTGCGGGAATTAACCGAGTAAAATTATCTTTTCTTGGTGAAAAATGCTAATTTGTGTCGTAAAATTAAGAGAAAAAAGCTTTATAGACTATTCGTTGGAAATCTGGCATCCTGAAAAATGGCCAATGGAGAAAAATGACCAAAAGGAGAAATATATATATATATATATGCATACATACACACTCACACACATATATATATTGATACATATAATTCACATATAATTATATATTGAAAATATATGTATGCACATACTCATCATGCATATAGAGAGAAATTTTATGAAGTTCGAGGCATGAATCTGTATTCCTTCTCGAACAGTAAGGAAATAATACTTTAAAGAAAATTTAAAAAACAGCATCACTAGAGCAAATTTAGATTGCAGAGTAAAAATGGTGTTCATTCAAAGAACGCATTTCGTAACGGACAACAGAATGTAAACAAACATCAGATATATGACATCACTCATGTGAGCGGAGTTAATGGTAATGCTCATCTGAACTGTCATTGGCCAAACTCAAGCCGTTCTCCTAGCAGTGTGCATTTTGCTTATATGCGCCCGGCTACCAGTGACAGGATTTCTCCTCAGAGAGAAATAATGCTCTTGATAGAGTAAAGGCAGAATTGCTCTTGGCAGAGCGAACGAAAATTGCTCTTGACAGAGCTGCAGCTACAAGAGAGAAGGTTTCTCTCCCTAGCTAACTAACTACCTACAACTAAGTAACTAACTGATTTTTGGCTGCTGCGATTCTAGTTTTATCCAAGATGCCCTGGGCGTGTCGGGATGACTTCCTACCTCTTCATTTGCTGGAGAATTTCCAGAGAGTCTCTCGATTGGCGAGAGCCCTCTGATTCTCTGATGAAATTCAAAGAGGGAGAAAAAGCCTTCCCCTCCCTCCCTCTCCCGCTCACCTACTGGATTGTATAGGCGTCTCCCTGAGACAGCTGTCGGCTGAGCAGGACGACGTCAGCGATTTACTTGTGCGGCAAGGTCTCTTGGACTTGGTGTAGGGTTTCCTGCCCCAAGGGGATTTGAAACAACAACATATTGTTTATCATTTTTTATGCTTGTGTTTCTAAGTCTTTTGCTTACCAGTTTGTTATTCTCTTGGTTAATATTGAAATATATACCCAGAACAATTTTATCATTTACATTGTCTCATGCGACATGTATTTGAAGAAAATAATTAAACGGTATTAAATACTATACTTGAATTTAATTTCGTAATACCATCGGTAGATAAAACCAGTTTAAACATAATAACAGTATGATAATTATACATTTTTCACTTTTTTATTACTTCATTGGGTTAAGTAATTACTAAACCTGTAAGTGAATTTCAAACATTTCTAGTGACAAGAACTGTTTTTCTCTTTACTTCTACCACACTGGTGTCTGACTTTACGTTTTCCCTACTAATTCATCAGTGATTTTAATAAACTGTTAAAATTGCAACTTTATGCATTAATTTCCCATTTCTTGCATTATAATGTCTGTATGTAGTGTAAATTGAGAAAAGTATGTATTTTAACTTTCAAGACGTGAGATTTATTTATGTACATTGCGAAAATATCTTATTTTATTACCTGAAAACTCAGTTGTTATTGCAATGACTTAATTTGACAATTATGATTTTCAGGAGGAACAGAAGAACCAGTGTTGTCTTATGAAGCAGTGGTACAACAAGAAAGTAAGTAATTTAATTACCATGCACTTCGTAAATAGCAGAACATTTACAGCATATCAAATGCAATAGCAATGTGTGCGTTAAGCTCCAAAAATAACTGGCTGAGTAGAAATATCCTATATGCACTAATATTCTTATTTTGTTTTTAACCCTTTGAAGGGCACCGGTATAAAAAATATACCGGATGTTTGTCAATTTTTTAACCTCCTAAAAGGTGATAATTTTTCTACACCAAAAGTTCTAATCTTGAGTTTCTAGTGTTTTCTTTTGATTCTAAATGGCAGCACTACCCTATGATTGCTCAATATTTTGTAATTATGAAATTAATATGCCTCGTTTTAAGGTATCATGTTTGAAGATTCATAAATTCTATTGAAGGGGAAGAAAAAATACAAAATCTGCAAATGCATGACGTACAAATGCTAAATATTATATATTTGCTGCATTTAAATGAAAACTGTTAATTAAAAGAAGATTATTTATACGATTTTAAAACCGGTATATAAAATATACCGGCGCGCATACAAAGGGTACAATGCCAATAGATGGCAGCACCAGGCATTTCTCTATTCTGT
>KK117703.1:80616-104946 GCA_000611955.2 Stegodyphus mimosarum
AAAACGTTTTTATCTCCAGCGCGTGAGGCTGAAATCAAAAAGATAAGCTTGGTTTAAAATTAGTTTGCGGTATTGTTCTTTAACTGAATTTTATGGTTTAAGGGCGAAGAACATGATATTTAATAAATAAAGGAAACACGCAAAATGTTAAAAAAAACGCCCCTTTGGACGTAATTTAAAATCTGAAACATTTCAGATTTTCTTTTCATATATATATTTTTTAAAATCTTAACCCATCTTTCAGAGTTTTGGAGATGTATCATGATAATGGTGCCTAAAAACGGTGTATCATCTATATAGCTATTCTCAATTCCGAAGTCGTTACAATAAATTTAATTTGGTATTGATATTTCACTATATGTTTAACTCAATCTGACATTTGCATTTGTAATTGTTCCATAAATAATGTGCAGATTATTTTATTCTTTCTACTATAGTTCTTCTTTTAGCAGCAATATACTCTAATTCCCAAGGCCCACCAGCAGCCGAGTGGTAAAGTCGCTGAACACTCGTAGCTTGGTTCGATGCTCGAATCCCGGCAAACGGGCGGGCTGCGGGCGCTCTTGTGGTTTTCCCCACGTGTATCATACACTCATGTCCATAAATTAAGGATAATTCGGAGTCACGCGGAAATCGAACTCTAAAGGAAATATATCACCTGTAAAATCACTACACACATCTTCAAGAATCATATGCAAATTTCAGGAAGTAACCAGATGACACCGATGGTACGTCACAATGACGAGAGAGTAAGAGAGTGATATATAAGGAATACAGGCAAAGAAGTAAAATTGTTCGCAGGCGCTTTATAAGCATTTCAGTGCAATAACCCAATACTTATGACACAAAGGACACGTTTAGATGATTTTTTACGTGGTAGAATTACCGGCCGTCTGGAATGTGGACGTACCCAACTGGAAGTATTAGACGGAATTGCCCAGAGTGTCATCTCCGGGCTTTGGCAACGATTCCGAGGTGATGGTCAAGTGAGTAGACGTTACAGCACAGGTCGCCCCAGAGTTACAACGCCGAATGAGGACCGGTATTTGGCAGTTACTGCCAAAAGAAACAGGCGGAACACAGCCTCAGACCTGTCTCGTCAGCTCTCTTCAGTCACTGGTACGACAATTTCGAGGCAGACCGTGTACAGGCGCTTAGGGCAGATGGGTCTATATGCTCGTAGATCTGTCAGATGCGTTCCACTTACTGCAACTCACTGTCGCCTGCGGTTAGCCTGGAGTAGAGGGCATGCATTGTGGACACCGCAACCGTGGGCTTGTGTGATGTTTTCCGACGAGTCCAGGTTTAGCTTGCAGTCTGATTCTCGCCGGACTTTCATATGGAGAGCTCCAGGTACCCGTTACCACTAAGAACCCGTTACCATCATTGAACACCGTTACGGTGGTGCAGGAGTGCTCGTTTAGGGTGGAATTATTCTGGGTTCCAGAACTGACCTCCATGTTCAAATTGGAACCACGACAAACCAAATCTATCGGGACGTCATTCTGGAACAACATGTACGTTTGTTTCGGGGCGCCACGGGCGCACAATTTGTGTTTATGGATGACAACGCCCGTCCTCACCGTGCAAACATCGTAAGCGAATGCCTTCAGTCGGAGGATATCACCCGTATAGACTGGCCAGCATTCTCACCGGACTCGAATCCAGTAGAGCACGTGTGGAACATGCTTGGCCGACGAGTTGTAAGCCGTCAACCTCCTCCTCCATGTCTACCGGAACTTCGGAGAGCATGGCTTTTGAGTGGTGTAATATCCCCCAAGATCAGATCGATAATTTGATACTCGGCATGCCTAGGCGTTGTACGGACTGTATTGCATCGTCTGGGAGACATACAATGTATTAACAATCCTACCAACCATGTAATATTGGTTTTTTGTAAATAGGGTTTTTTTTTTTTTGTAATTTGCTCCAGGGAGAAAAAATCGCTCATTTTTTTAATAATATCAAACATACAGCATCTTTTTTTGCTCTTTACCTTTTGTTTAATAAATAAGCTTTACAAATAAGTCAAATTTGTTTTACTTCTAACTTTTCCTTTGCCTGATTTTGCATTATCCTTAATTTATGGACATGAGTGTACTTGATTAAACATGAAATAGTGTGTGGAAATCTTAGAAATTGCACAAATTTTTATACAATCTCTACAGAAAACCTACATATATCGCCATAGAATTTGAATACATAAATCTGTAGAAGCTATAAGTCAAATTCTGTAGAATTTTATGAAAAAACTTTGATCTAGTTTATAGAACATTCAGACATAATTCTAAAGAAGTTTCACATCAGACATTTATAGCAATCTATAACACAGTGGTCTCAAACTGAGCAGCACGAGGCCCACAAACCAATGTCATGTGCCCTTCAAATACATTTCAATATGTTTTTGTTGCAAGTATGATGCCTGTAGTTTTACAGACATAAAGATATGGACTGCTATCGAAGGGAAAAAAGAATTAATACGTTGGTAGCTTTGTCACTGCCTGCTTGTATAACAGACCAGCCATGTGATTAGAGGAAAGAGGGAGAGTTTCCCACATTCGTACAGTCTGTAAATTTAGTTTGTTAGTCAACAACTGGCAATACTTCACTATTTTGGAGTTTCTGGTTTAGACTACATTAATTCCCGTTTCCTGGTTTAGGTTATGTAAATTATTTAGTGGTTAATTTAATTATTGGAATTATCTGAAGTAAATGTCAGTTTAAAATTTAATTTTCAGCTGTCAATACATTTGATTTGCAAAGTATAACCAACAGAAACTTCTTGCCGGTGCCTAACTTCAGATAAAAAACAAATATAAATTTGAACTTTTTCCTTTGTATTTTTATTATTGTTTACATATGTCTGATAAATATTTTGCAAGTTATTTAGAACTAATTTAAAATTTCGTTCTTTTTTTTTGTTTGTTTGTTTCGTAAAAATATTTTAAAAAAATTTTTTTTAATGTTTTCAGTCATGTATTCGACCCACATATAATTTGAGTTTCAAACCACTATTAGAAAACTTGGAACAGCTTGAGTATAGGACCCCATTGGCAATTTTTTGGCTTGGCGACCGAACAATGTCGCCAAGCCATGTAAAAGCAGTTAAAATTGAAAACACAAGTTAGAAAGCAAGTTTTAACCAGAAAAAAAGTTGTAGAATATATGCTTAAACAGCAAATTTGAAGGCACATAAGTAAGTGGGGGCTTATTTTAAAAATTAATATTGAAAATACAAGTTTAGCCTTAGAAAAGCAGTTAAAATTGAAAATAGAAGTAGAATGCACATTTTAACGAGAAAAATTTTAAACACAAATTTAGAATATATATTTAAGAAGTGAAATTAAAAATAAATAAATAAGTGGAGGCATATTTTTAGCAGTCATACGGAAAATACAAATTTAAAGCTGTTAAATTGAAAGTAGGAGTTCAGAAGACATGTTTAAATTAAAAACATGAAAATAGGTGTTAAGAATGCATGTTTAAGTTAAAAAGAGAGAAAAGTTTGAAAATACATGGAGGCATATTTTAAGCAGTAATATTGAAAATGCAAGTTTTAAGTTGTAAAACTGAAAACAGAAGTTCAGAATACATGTTTACATTAAAATAAAGTAAAGAAATGCTAAAAATTTAATAAAGTTTACAAAATCGTGGTAAATTTACAAATAAATCCTATACTCTGCCGAGTTTATGTCCCTTACAATTTCTAGAAATTTGTTGAATAGATCAATATTTTGCTCCTTGCAAGAAAGATTTAGTGAAAATATAAGACAGAGTTGCCGAAATGAAGTATTCTAGAATTCGCTGGGTTACCAGAAAAATACAGTCCGAAAAGTGCGCCAAGCTGAAAATCGCCAATGGGGTGCTATACTCAAGCTGTACCGAAAACTTTTCCGTCACAGTAAAACCAAATTAAGTAATTCAGTCACAGGAAGATGTAAAAATATGATGATTAACGACAGCTGCACAGAGCTATATTTTGAACTGAACAACTCTTTTCTTAAATACATTAACTAATTCACATTTGTAGGAGCCTAAGAAAGTATAGACAAAATAATAAAATAACTGCTTAATGAAGTATAGATATGTTACGGTGAAACACCGAAATCTGGAGAATGTCGACTTTCACAGGTGAATGTCAACATTCACATAGTCGCTTGGTGTATGTCCGAAATATTTTCCAAATACTCTTATTTCTGACTTACACCGGTGAATGTCGACATTCACCATGTACTAATGATGAATGTTGAATATATGAGAATATTATATTTTCTTCTCCGTCATTCAGTCGCGAAAAACCACACAATACATTCATAATGAGAAATGAAAATGATAGAGGCCAAAAAACTTACTTAATTATACAGTACGTAGTAAATGAGAAAATAAAATAATAGTCATAAAAAACTTACTAAATTATGTGATTCAAATCTGATTCATTGCAACAACTTAAACTATTATGAGCAGTGGCGGCTCGTAATAAGCACTGTGGAACTGCAGCACCTCCTATTTCCACTTATTATTATTTTTAATATTTAATATAATGAGCCCTTTTTTCTTTAATTCTTTCTTTATACTTCTACAATATATAATCCTTAAACTTAATGTCAGTAGCCATCCTCCAGTTTATGAAAAAGGTACGAAAGTTTTTGTATGGAACTGCGCTTCACAAGGCTGTTCTGCGCAAGCGCGCCCAGAAAGCAGCACTCGAGCCAGGGAGATAAAACAGCACTGTCGCTCTTGTAGTGCCGAAATTCTGGAAAAGTGATTATTTCTTACTCCGCGCGTGTGGTATTTGGCCGTTCTGCGCATGCACTCTTAGGAGGCAGCGTACGAGCCTGAGAGGGAGAGAGCACTGTCGCTTTTGCAGTGCCAAATCTGGAGTGTCGTTGGGAGCTGGTTCTTTTTTTTTACTCCGCGTGTGCTGTGTTTAAAACTCATACACCATATTCTTGGTTAGATTATTTTTCAGCTATTCTATTTGATTCATTTTTTTTCGGTTCTTTTATTTTACAGAAAACTTTAACCATGTCCTTGCATCCTCAAACAATAAACTCGGTGACTGTAAGTGAACTTCGAGAGCTTTCGTTTTCATTCGCTTGCAATGCTGAAATTGATGAAAAATTTCCTCAGTTGTCATCCAGAGATCGAGGAGAAAATGATTGATCTCTTCGCGCAAATTAAAACGAGAAGAATGGATTTCATTTTTAAATGAATAGGTAAAGCTTGAACTTTCATGGAAGTTTCAAAATAAATTTTCTTTTTATACATATTTGTTTCCCTTTACACAGGTTTAAAACAAAGGTTAAATTTTTTTGGAACAGCATCCCCACTAATTTTAGCTACGAGCCGCCACTGATTATGAGACTTTGAATTGCCCAAGAGGCTTTTACCACTGCATTGATGGGAAATAGCCAGTCGCCTCTCTTTACCGGACCTGCACCGGAGCATATCTGTGATTGTCGACATACACCGGTGAGGGTCCGAATGTACAAGAATGCAGTGTTATATTCGATCTTTCACCGACGTATTTGGTGAATGTTGACATTCTCCGGTGAAAGTCGACATTCTCAAATTTCGGTCTTTCACAGTAACAGATATACTGCTATAAATATTAGGAAGACATGATGAAATCTTTTACTTATAGCTTTGTTTACTATTAATTTTCGAGCAGAGTTCCTGTCACTAATTAATTTTTATAAATTGTTTTACAGTTTCTTATACAAGACCAGTCATCATTCTTGGACCACTGAAAGACAGAATAAATGATGATCTCATATCAGAGTACCCTGAAAAATTCGGAAGCTGTGTGCCACGTAAGTCAAATTATCTTTATTAATTAGAATACATAGAGTATAATAATGAAGGCAATAACTTTAAAGATAAATCCAAGTTGAATTTTGCCAGTTTTAAAAAATACCAAGTTGGTTTAATTTTCTCATGCCTATTAATACCGAAATATAAAGAACTCGATACTGTCAAAATCATACCGGCATCTCGTATTAGACGGCTAAGCCATATTTATAGCTATGATGATGTATTTCATACTAAAAATATAACTCATAACTCGAAAATAGAGAGGAAGCGATGAAAAGGAAGACCACCCACAAGATGGCCACATAGAGTGGAAAAGAATTTGAAAGTGATAGGGATAAACGGATGGGAAACTGTGGTGCCGGATAGAGTCCAACGGATAGAACTTGGAGAGCAGCCTTGGCCTATAGCAGGTTGTAGAACTCAAAAAGAATATTTTTAATTTTTGAAGAAATGCTCGAAAGAACAAGGAAGCAAGGCAATGCTGTGACAGATTTAGTTTTAACCGGCGTGCACCATAAGGTCAACTGCCACATTACACCCCAGCATATGACTTAAACCATCTGACTTTTAATTCCGCAAAACTCCTAATCAGAGTTTAAGAGGAGGTTTGCCTTCTACCTATCAGATAAAGCTAAGGAAAATGCCTGGAAACGTCTCACTAGTTCAAACACAGTTATTCCAGATTTTCCTTATCCTGTAGTCATGGCGTTATTTCATTTTCGACTTAAAAACTCTTTTTTCTGTACTCTTATAACTCTGGACAGTCCATGGATAAGGAGCATATTGACGAATGCACTGCACTACAGTGACATACTAAAAATCCGCCGACCTGAAATCCGCATTGCCTCTCAAAATATAAACATTGAATTTATAGGTTCCAGAAACCGCAGAATGGAGAATGAAATACCGAAGAAAAAATATTTATCCGATAATGACGTCATAATTACCGAATAATAATGATTCTGTATTAGTGGCAGAAAAAAGATCTTAGACCGCCCAGAAGTTTTTAGTATGGATGATGTGTTCAGATGAGCCAACACTGGCATATCAGATAACCGATGATGAAATCATTGGCTCTGTTTTGAAGTCGCCACAGCAAGAAACGATTCCGACACCGACACAGATAATGAATTTGATAGGGGTGAGAAAATATCTTTTAATGAGGGTTTGGAACATAATGAAAAATACCTAAAATATTTAGAACAACAGAGCTGTGTCAGAGATTATGACCCTGTAAAATTTTCAAAAAAAAGCTTACTCTGGAGTACCTAAAGTTTTAAAACAAACCTCTATCAGAAAAATGTTTGAAACAAGTTAAAAAAAATTATACTTTATTAGTAATGTACATGTAATTTTTACACATCTCTATTCTATATGTCCTGTGTAAACTTATGTCCATGTTACATAGTTATTTCATTGATGAGTCAGTTATTCCTTTTCTATTTTATTAACTAACATAATAATAAAACAAATTAACAAAAAAAGCTTATACTATATGTCATCGTGATGGAACACAACCACCATCACGGCATCAGAAACGTAACTAACTGAATTGTATTTTACCCCATCGGAGAGGGAAGGAGAAAGATAAAATCCCTCGTTAGGGAAAACGGCCTAAAGTCGTAACATGTCCTTAATGCTTTAAAATATTCCTGTAATCACTAATTTAACAATTTAATGCATATAATAAAATAATCTAATAATGTATATTATTGTTCATAATAATTCAAGTAAATGTACCTAATATGCCTTATTTATTTTGCACTTTTAGTGTGAATATTATGATTTGGCTTTTCTGTCCTGAAATCCACAAAATTCGCACAACCTCTGGTCCCAAGCATTGCGGATTTCTGGACTTCTACTGTACTTTCTATGAACCATTCAGAAGATTTAGTTCGTAGATGTCCATCACTGTTCATAACAGCAGTCTCTGCATAACAATCAGTACATTAAAGAAATCTTTAGATTTCATTGTTATTCCCTTCCAAATGTTAACCTGGGGCAAAAAAGAGAAAAAAAAATTAATTCTTGAAATTTGGTATAGATGTTACCCTTAAAGTATATAATGCAGTTATTTCATAGAATACCTAGTTATTCCATGAAATAACTGATCGTGTCCGTTAAAGTGTGTAATATGTTAATAATTTGACACTTAACTAGTTATTCTATGAAATAACTAGGTATTCTATGAATTAACTACTGAGAGACAGTTAAAGTGTAAAATAAACAATTTATCTAAAATGAAATAACTAGGTATTTATTCTATAAATAAACTAACGACAGATAATTAAAATGAAAAAGAAGCAATTTATCTAATTTATGCAGCATATAAATGGTATTTATGGAAACGTACCATAAAATCATTTGTTACAAAAAGGATTACTAAAATGACACTCGGAATGACAAAGAACATTATTTCTAAAACAAAAACATTTTTTGTAGACACGCTGGGCTTCACACGAACATCCTGTATTGTTAAACGAAACGTAAATGTACCTTATACTAAAAAGCGAGATATATGATATAGATTATTTTACACTTTAACGGGCTGCAGATCGTTATTCTATGAAATAACTAGTTAAACCATAAAATACAAGAGAGTTTTACGCTTTAACGGACACGATCTGTTACTTCATAGAATAACTAGGTATTCTATAAAAGAACGGATTTCATACTTTAACGGTAACATAGACATAAAGTTTTGTTTCAATTTGCATTAATCATTTGCTTTGTTTCGTATTTTACAATCACGACTATAAGCAACGTGGATATTTATTCGGTAAAATTCTCCAGATACGACACGGCCGAAACGAGACTATGAGGTAGATGGAAGAGATTATCATTTTGTGGCCTCCAGAGAGCAGATGGAACGAGACATCCAGAACCACTTATTCATCGAGGCCGGGCAGTACAACGATAACTTATACGGCACCAGTGTGGCTTCGGTGAGAGAAGTTGCTGAAAAGGTAAAACTAGTTTATTTTATTTGTAATCATAGACTAAAGTATTTTAGTTCTCCAGTATGAATATATATTTGACATAAGCATTTTCTGTTTTGAAGCATTATGAGAAAAGTACGAACTAATAATTAAAGCATTTAATGGTAAGTATCACTTATCAACTTAATCGCTGAACAGTTCAGTTCCATTCTGTTTAATTTCAAGAATAGAGATTTCATTTTGAAAGAAATATTTTACTGTAATCAATCTGGATAGAATACCAGGTTATTTGTTTTTATATAACTGCTAATTGCAACATTATCAATGAATAATGCTCATATTACAGTGTGCATATATACACGCTGTTTGATAAATAAGTGAAGGTTGCAATTCCACAAGTTAATTTTTATTTAACATAATCTCCATGGTTGTTGATAGATACAGGACCGATAGATGTCAATTCTTTTTCTATAGAACTGTTTGGACTAATTATAAAACTGTTAAAGGAAACACAGTTTGTACTTTGATGTCTTTTACAAAATGCTTGCATTTGTCTTCGTTAGGATAGAACATGAGAAAATCTCGGGTGAAGATAGTAGGTGGGATAACACAGTCCAGCTCAATTGTCAAATTTTTGACAAAGTCTATATTCTCAAAAAGCAATGTCTAGAAACAACATTCTGTATGGATTGTCCTCAGTCTTCGTGTTAAAACATTCAAGGGCTTTACGATAGCAATCAACATTTATTGAGGTAACTTTCACCAACCAATCGATTAGAAGGTGGAAGACAATCAAAGAAGACAGTCAAAGAAAACTTTCAGCACTGAATGCATACATGCTTCAGGTTTGCTGAATGCATTCACTGATGGAGGAATCATCGCTGCTCTGTTTCACATTCCAGGGTCAAGTCTGTGAATAAAACAGTTAATTAAACATTAATTAAATATATAATAGTTAACCATAATTAAACACTAATAAGATAATTAGTAATAAGATGATTAAACATAATTCAGCATTAATGTAACATGTGCATTAATCTAGCATATCAATAAATAAACATAGGTGGTTTTTTTCCTTAGTTCTGCATCCACCAAAATCAAATGCCAATTCCACTTACTTATCAAACAACCCTTATAAATGTCAGCTGATTCCTTTTTACAGCCATAAATGCTATACCTAAATTATCTTAAACCCTTTAAATTTAGAACCAAATCATGTGTTTCCTCAACATTAAATGTAAAACCTCCAATTATCATATAAGGCATAAACTAAGGGCTCAGCACAGAAGCTGGTGTAACCGGTGTGGTGGAACTGTGCAGTAGAATTAGGAACGGCACATTTTTAGAATTTAGAGAAACATCAAGCAGCAAAATTTAGAGTTGGGAAAATTTTTAGAATTGTGGGAAGCACCAAGGAGCAGAATCACAGACACAGTGAGCACCAAAACATATATTGCTGTGAGTTAAGCATTTCAAGCAAAAATTTAAAAACACAATATCTCGATGTGTAAACATTACTACACAGCACCATAGAGCCTTCACAACCATAAGGCCTGTGACATCTGCTACAAGTATAACTACAGTGAACCAGTAATGGTTATTTGGTATTATTTGGCATTTATCATTTATTTCTAAATCATGTTTCCAGCAAAGAACCTTGTTAGAAACATTCCTTGGCACAGAAATGTTTCCAGCCAAATGTCAGTCTATTTAAAATAAGAAAAGCCAAATGTTTGTTTCATGTTTTTTTTTTTTTTTTTTAAAATTTTTTTTAGGGCAAACACTGTATTTTAGATGTAAGCGGAAATGCCATAAAGCGACTCCAAATGGCAAATTTACATCCCATAGCTATATTCATAAAGCCAAAGTCTGTAGAATCAATCATGTAAGTATACTCTTTCATTCAGTCTATTACACTAGGGTTATTACAAATGATTTGTTGAGGCTCAAAATGCTACAATTTGTAAAATATTGCAAATGTAAAAATGAGCACTATAAAATAAAGTAAGTTTATTATTATTATTATTATTATTTATTTCCAATGGCTAGGCAAAAAGTTTCAAAGAATTAAAATCTTACAAACAAAGGATTACAAACAATAGAACAAAGAACAAAAAGACCGAAGTCATTGCCTAAGAAGCGCTCTTGCCTCCCAGTAACTCGACTCCTGTAAGACCATGAAGAGCCCCACATCGAAGCAGGTGGTCCCTGTCCATTTCTTCTCCAGAATTGCAAAGTGGGCGAATAGGATCGCTTGAAATGCCTATGCGGTGCAGGTGAGCGGCAGGGCAATCATGTCCTGTAGACAAACAGAAAGCTGCAACTACAGTAAGTCTTGGATTATCGGGAATAAGAGAAGGACTTATCATTCTCCAACTTTTCAACGCTGTACAAGTCTGAAGATCTCATAAGGTATTAGATGTAAATAAACTTTTTAAAAACAGTTTAATCCTCCGATAAGAAACGACTGTATTTGGATGTTATTGTAAGTTGGCACCTCGCTTTGCAAGTCATTGCCCCCAAAGGCCACAATGACCAGGCACCCACTGGAGGATGATTTGTTTCCTCTTTAAAGTGAGAGTTCTCAGGAATTCTTGGCATTTCAAAATTTCAGCTGTTAATGGGTGTTCAACAGAGCTAATTGATTGAATGGCTGCTTGAGAATCAGAAAAAATGACTGCCTTTGCAAACTTGTAATGAATAGCTATTAATTGCTGTAGGGTTATACAGATGGCTACTACTTTGCCATCAAAGGCGGTATCAATGTATCCTGCAGGGGCATAGAAAGAAAAGAGATTCAAAAACACACCAGCCTCAACCTTAAAATTACAGTCAAACTGAGAAACATCAGTAAAAATGTGCAGCAGGTGGATATCTAGTCGCAATGGTCTCCAAAGCGAGACATTTCAAAACGCTTGGTGCAACATCTCTCTTTCTATGGATGGTTTCCACTAGGTCTAGCCTTACTTCGACATTAATCACCTCCAAAGGGCTTCTGGTTGTCCTGAGAGGTTGTATAGTACCTGGAATCTCCATCTTCATATCCAGGACTTTTTGAATAAATCCCTATTGGGTTTTTAATTTCCTAGGCTTCACTACGTAGTCCTCCATCTGCAGTAGCTTTTCATGGAGAATCAAGGCTCTCATTTTCATATCCTGGAAGGGTTTATTTCCTGTCAACAATAACATCGCATCAATAGGTGTGGACTTCACAGCTCCTGTAATCAAGCGAAGAGCTTGGTTTTGCATCACTTCAAGTTTATTTACCACCGATTGTGGGGCAGTGATGAGAGCTTCACAACAATACGTCATTAAAGGCAGGATATAAGTATTAAATGTAATGTTAAGAGTGGACCGAGCACACCCCCAAATACATCCTGCTAGACGCTTTAAAATACTAAAATAAATACTAAAATACTATGCTAAAATAAATACTAAAATACTACTTTAAAATACTAAAGTAAGTATAAACAAGTATTTTCTAAGTAGTTTTGGAGATCCTGTACTGTTGTTGGCACTGGGAACATATAATGTTTAGCACTTTCCTAAAGGAAAACCTCGCTGGCCATAAGGTCACCTGTTAGATCTAGATTCCCATCTGATCAATCATTTTATTCTATGGTGGAAACCACTCTCCTTGAACTGTCCATTCACTCTCAACTAAATATTATCAATATCGTAGTGTCTTCGTGAATTTGTATCACACTGTCTTCAAAAGCTATGATGCACAGTAACAATGGATAAGCACTTTGTGTGTTCTAAAACACTTTGTCGTAGACATTTCATTCTTTCCATGTTGCCAGTTCAACTGCGTAGGAATGCGCGAATCAGGTAGCAACATAACCTTACCTACCACTGAGGCAAAGCCCTATATTTCTGCAATATAAAATTATCATCTTTCATTAGAGATTGTCAATTCACTCAAAACATTCTCACTGTAATACTTCACAAATTTTTCAGCATGTTTTTACCTTTTTTTATACACAGTCCAGTCACATTAATGTGACCACCACGTACTTTCCATGTCAGAGTTAAATAACCAATCACAGAAGGCAGGTGGCAGCACAGTGCAGTTGAGCGTATATAAAGGGTGTGTGAGGGCTTAGGAAAACATTTCAATCGTTGGCGTAATGCAGAAACGAAGCGATTTATCCGACTTCCAAAAGGGCATGATCATTGGCTTTCGGGCCAAGGGTGGAAGCATTTCCGAAACGGCTGAGTTTGTGAACTGTTCGCGTGCCGCCGTGGTAAAAGTGTACCGTGCATGGCAAAATGGGACTGTCCAAAATCAGCGACGTGGCAAATGTGGTGCACCACGGGCCATAGATGACAGAGGCGAACGACGGTTGCGGAGATGCGTTCGGGCAGATAGACGGGCTACCGTTGAGCAACTGACCACCAAAATGAACCAAGGGGCTACCAAAAGTGTCTCCCAAAGTACTATTCAGCGAACATTGCTGCGTCTGGGCCTCCGAAGCAGACGCCTGGTTCGTGCACCTATGCTGACTGCTGTTCATCGACGGCGAAGGCTAGAATTTGCACGCCAGTACAGCAGCTGGACGTCCACTGAGTGGCGACAGGTTGCGTTTTCGGATGAATCGCGTTTTATGCTCCATCGGACAGATGGACGTTGGCGTATAAGGCGTGAAACCTCTGAAAGGAACCACCCTGCAACCATTGCCGGAACGGTCCAAGCTGGAGGCGGGAGCATTATGGTCTGGGGAATGTTTTCCTGGCATTCTCTAGGTTCACTGATCATTGTGGAAGGCACAATGGATCAATACAAGTACGCATCTGTCCTTGCGGACCATGTTCACCCCTACATGCGCATTGTTTTTCCTCAGGATGATGGCATCTTCCAGCAGGACAATGCGAGGTGCCATACAGCTGCCAGTGTACGTGCGTGGTTCGAAGAGCACCAGGATGAGTTTACCGTCCTCCCCTGGCCAGCAAACTCACCTGACTTAAACCCAATCGAGCATCTGTGGGACCATCTCGATCGAGTTGTTCGCGCCATGGATCCTCAACCGCGTAATCTAGCGCAGCTGGCCACGGCATTAGAGTCGGCATGGCTCAACATCCCAGAGAACACCTTCAGGGACCTATGTGACTCTCTTCCTGCACGTCTCGCAGCAGTCCGCTCTGCGAAAGGTGGTTATTCTGGCTTTTGACAGATGGTCACATTAATGTGACTGGACTGTGTAGTAAAAAAGGCATCACATAGCATATTTCTTCAAATATTTCACTCATTTTCAAATCACTGTAACTTCTTACGTGAGCAACGAATTAGAAAACTATCTTCACAATCAATGGAAGCTGAATGTCACCTTTTAAGCACACAATCGGGTGAGTGTTGCCGGATATATAGGCATCGACACTATTTAGTGGCACAAAAAACTGGAGACTTTTTATATGACCCAATATTTTCTTTTCTTACATGAATATCATGAATATGTGTGTCCATAACTTAGAAATCACAGGACTTCAAAGCCTGATGAATTATTTGTATTGACCCTGTACATTTAAACACGAATTTATGTTTATTAGAATGTTTTAATTCTCAAAGAAGATAGTGTGATATTCACTACTATTTTACTTGAAAATGGAGAAGCACTTTACAGAGAATAAATGAGAGAAATATAAGTACAAAATACATTGATTCGATGATTTTTTCCTCCCCCCCCCACTTAAAAAAATATAGTTTTAATCTGACAATTTATTTGATGCCAATACTATTTCATTTATATTTTTCTATTTTATTATTTTTATTTTCCCTTTTTGATTTGGCTATCTATCCCTTTTTTTTGTACTGAGATTCAAATTATTGTAAATTTATAATTATATACTAAATCTATAATTTTTCACAAGTTTTTTTTAAATTGTTTGAAATATGTTTGTTTCCTGATGACTTAAAACACTATTCTTATGTATTATTTAATGTCATTACGTTCAAATGTAGGAATTTTAAAAAAGACAAAAAGAAAAAAGAATTTCTCTATTTTAACATAAGTTTAAAAAAAAAAAAACATAGATATGAGATATCTTTATCTTTCTAAAAACACACCTTGCGTTTCAGGGAACTGAACAAAAGGATAACGGAAGAACAAGCACGTAAGACTTTCGAACGATCTGCGAAGTTAGAACAAGAATTTGCCGAGTATTTCACAGGTAATTTTTTTTAGTTTAGCACTTGCACAACTTACAGGTATAAGATGACTTCATAATAATATAATCAGTTTTAACCAATAACAACTTGATAATATCTCGTATATGAGTCTTAAGATCAGGGAAAAAAAAATACGCACTCTGTATCGAAATGATTGTCCAATTTGCATAAATTATTTATATTAAATTGACCATTTATTTTCAAAACAGTAACGTTTTTTCCTACTCTATCACAATTTCAAAGTATATTTTATTAAGTACAATAGAACTGTATAGTAAGTATGTATTTAACCTTTACTTTATATATATTACATGTTACTTAATCTTCTTTTAAATTATTTATTTCTTCATGGACCACATTAATGGATTCTTTGGTACAAGAATGAATTCCAGCAGTCTGTTTTGAGATCAAAGCACTGCCTTTTTCATGAGTTCTTATCATGCAATTCAGGCTTTATGGTACTTAAATTAGATTTCAGTACAAGCTCTTCTTTTTACTTCCTTGTAAATAAAAAGGAAATATTGTAGTAATCGCAGAAAAATTCTGGGTACCTTATTTCAATGAAAAAATCCATTTTGACCGCTATTGAATGCAATTTAATGGTGTTTTTGCATCACATCTTTACATAAGGACAGAATAAAGGACTCTTTTTACCCAAATGTATAATAAAATTGTTTTAAAATGGATTCAGAAGAAACTGATTTAAAATGGATTCTGAAGAAAATTTTTCGTGGTGTCTGTGCGTTCATACATATGCATCTTGCATAACTCAAAAACGAGTAGCCTCAGAATGTTGAAATGTTGTATGTAGGACTGCTATAACATGTGGATGTGCACCTCTTATTTTGGTTGCAACTGGCCGCACCAAAAGTATGGAAATATAAATATATAACCACTTTGTTACTCGGCTCAGTGAGTTCAGTTTTTTTATGCTTATGTGTTGGTAAACCACGCCTTTTCTGCTTTAAAAATAATTGAATTATGTTGTTCTTATCTTCCGATTAAGGTTTTTATGCCTTTAATAAATCTGCATGCAATATTTGTAGAATTATCAGCAATTTTAAAGAAGTTTAAGTGTGGCTAAGCCTAATTATTATTACTAAAGCATACATATTTGTTTACATCTGAAACTTGAAGAATAGTGGATTTCTTGCCAATCTAGAGAAACTAAGCTTCGCAACAATAAAGATAACGCCTTCTTTATTATTGCGAATTAAATCATGTTTAATCCATTCTGGAATTTATTCGAAGAAATAAGTGTTTAAGATTTGCTTCGGAATTTTTAATATAGATATTTTGAATCTTTCTGTATTTTTTCCTTGTTGCAAAGTGAAAACTGAATTAACTGAATGAGAAATACTGAAATCGTCTGCGAAAATCTGTTTCTTCTTCCCCTCCCTTTTTCTTTGTGTAATTTCTTTTACACATCGTTTTAGATTTATTGTAGTATTTCAAAAGAACATGTGACAACAATTACATTTTTGTGCATTCTGAGTTATAAAATGAATGAGTTGTAACGCTGTTAAGTGAACCTAGTGCCAGAGTGTCGCTATGGCAAACAGTGGATTTTAAAAAGTGCATTTATTCTATTGTGGTTTATGTGTTATCGACAAAGTAGATTTAATTCAATCCAGTAAGTTTAGATGAAATGCAAGAAAAAATGTATATAATTTAATATTCCATACAAGGAAGTCATGTCATGTATACATTAGATTTTTTTATTCTCCACATGATTGCCAGTGCCTCTGAATGCAGCACCAAGGCTCCTTAATGAAATACATTTGCGAAGCAGGGCCTTCCTGTCTTTTAGCTGGTTCTTCTCTGTCATAGCAGCATTTGGCTCACTGCCTTATCCTAGAAATAGTTTTTGCCGACAGATCGTGCTTTTTACCTAGCTACTGCTAAATGCTTACGTCTCTCATTTTTAAAGTTTCTCAATATGTCCTGTAAAATCACATTTCTCTTTTCAAACCTACAGCTCTTAAAAAATTTTAAATAAATTGATATATAGTATTAAAATTCTGTTTGATAAAAATTAACATATTCAAAACCACTCTTCTCACTTCTATCTTCTTAATCCAATACAAATTTATAAATTGGATAATCATTTTGTTATGGAGGGAGTACAGTCAGAAAGATACTTTAAAGTTAAGGAAAATACTGTATAGATTTTATTTTTATCCAACAGGAAAAGTGAATTATACTACTTAAAAAAAAATTTCACTGTATTAATTTTGATATGCATCACAAATTCTAATCTGAAAAAGTACTCTGAAAGGTTCAGCACATCTGATTTAAAAATGGATATTAATGGCAAATTGTTTCAATGGATCAGTATTGTTACAAGCAATATATCAGTTGCAATTTAAGCTTTTTAAAGCCAAGTAAAAGCTTTTTTCTTTAGCAGTTAGCTTTAAAAAATGTTTCTTAAACCTATTATCGTAATGGTTACGAAGAGGCTCTATTAAAGATTTACGTTGATAACACATATGAATGTGTACATGTCAGAAAAGACTTTATGCATTATGATTATTGACTTTATGTGCTTCCAACAGCATAAAGTTTCTCAAAATAAGTGCATAATTAATTGTATAAGAACATTTAGCACCGAGAGTATCAGTTTTAAAAATAAAATCAAACTTTTTATTATGATCTTTGTAGAGCAGGCAGATATATAGTCATGTTTTCTGCTAATAAGTTAAATGAAAAAAAAATTAACATGCAACCTTATCCTTAATTCGACGAAATATGATCAATTAATAATATCTTGGCACTAACTTTAGAGTCGATAATTACTGCTGTTTTACTCATTACACTTTCATTATTCACTAAAGGAAGATATTTTATTCTGTAGTAATTTGCTGAGACTTAAAATTTAAATGACATTAATTCTCAGATAATGTGGGCTATGACTTTTTTTTTCTTCCATTTATTTTATTTTTTGAGTACTGGAGGGACTCAGATTTCTCTGTTTACTTCATTTAATGTTTGTTAATACGTTTAATTTTAGCAGAGTTGTAGTGATAAATAGTGGTAGTCAAGGTCCAGACTGCTGGGTTTAAACCAGGGCAAATAGGCTGGCTGCATGGACATCACTTCAGAATGGTGCCACACAAGTTGGTTGCTACTAAAAAAAGACAGAAATCTTCATAATGTACCGTGGTATAAGGAAGCATGCACAAACTGAAGACCAGTTTCTTGCGTAAAACTGATCATCAACCAATCTGGCATATCCATAAAGGCGTAAGTACACATTATACAAGTTTGATTTTTGTTTCAGTTGCTTATCAATAATTAAGCAGGGGATGGAATAAGTTTTCAGCATGTAGATGGAAAAAGCTGGATTAGCACAAGGGTGCTGAAGCTTTTATCAATCAGAACAATTTTTTAGATTGTGCATCTCAGAAGAGGACTCGGGTATTTCAATACATTAAACTTCGTAACCAAAATGACAAACTGCTTTACATATAAGGAATGAAAAAAATGTATATGGTTTTTTAATTATTTTGCTTCTTTGTATCTTGAATAGAATTTAAAAAACTAATTTTATTAATTCAGGCAAAATTGGTATGTACATAAAACAACAAAGAAAATCAGGTAGCAAATTTAAAGTATTTTTAATATAAGACATTTTTATTAAATTTATGTCATTTATATACACACAGGCATATACAAGGTAGGTGGAAATTACCTCCTTATTGAAAATTGTGTACAACTTTTTAATATTTAAGCAGTTTTCATGAAACAAAAAGCATTTTGTTCCTTATAATGTAGTAAGTGTTATGCATTGCTAAAATCCACATATGCACTAGTTTTTTAACCATTTGAGATGTTTCAATCAGACTTCTGCAGACACTTTTGCGGTACATATGCAAGAAATTGGTTAATTTGCTCCTCTGATGCATCAAGAGTTTTTTGTTTTGTATAATAAACTTCCTCTTTCACCCAACCCCGAGAGGAAGGAAGCGCAGGGTGTTAGGTCAGGATTCTTTGCAAACCATTCCAGAGAGCCACAATATCCCAACCATCATCCTGGAAAACTGGTGTTGAGCATGCATGGACAGGACGTACGAAAAAATGCATGGCCCCATTTTGTATAAAGATTAGGTCATTGTGTTTGTCAACACACACAATATCATGAACATAGTCTTTAAACATAGAAAGGTATACTGTTCTGCATTCATTTTGTCTTGAACAACATATGAACCCACAACTTTCAGGAAGGGCTTGCCACACACCACACTGTAACTGTAGGGCCAAGGCAATATGTCCTTTTAACTTTGCCACCATCTTTGTACGTGTACCATGGACTGCCATATTGTGCACTAAGATGCAAGCTGAGCCCACTCCTGCAAGGTTAGCCGTTGTGCCAAGGTCTACCACAGATACCTGCAACAGGATAAAAGAGATATATAATAAATTCCTACACTGTAAGGAATAAAGTGCTTTTTGTTTCATGAAAACTGAATAAGTATTAAAAAAGTTATAAACAATTTTCATTAGGGAGTTAATTCATCCCCACCCTTTTCACCCCTTCTGAGTGGTACAGTAGTTTATCATTTCAGTGAAAATTGAATGTACTGAAATACCCTCATCCTCTATAACAAGCACAACCTGAAAAATTGTTCTGATTGATGAAAACCTCGGCACCCTTACGGCAAACTGGTATTTTTCATCGAGGTGCAGAAGATTTATTTCATCCCCTGCTTAATTAATGGGTAATTGAAACAAAAATCAGACTTACAAAAGGGGTGTGTGCACCTTTATGTACAATGCAAGATTGGTATAAGGGCGTCAATGATCAGTTTGAAATGATAAATAGATCAAATTCGCTGAAACAGCCTTGTATTTGGCGTACATTTACAAAAAAAAAAAAAAAACACTCAATCCAATTCGAGGGCAGCTATAGATCCCTCCTCATCAGGAGAACAAAATATCTAGAAAGGGAAAGAAAGCTGAGTAATGGCTTTGTAGAACCACGCGCGAGGAGGCAACGCCATCTATCGGCAAAAATAATCATCAAGAATCGTGTTAATAGAATTTTAAAAGCGCTAGGAAGGACTGGATTAGACTTAAAATCGTTCACTAAACTTGCTAAATCTTTGTGAATATGAAAAGCCTCAAGAAAATCCAATTCACCGACGGAAGAAGCTTTTTGGATAATTTTTGCAGATCCAAAGTCAAAATTATGATTAAATTTCCAACTATGATACGTTATCGAACACTCGTTAATTTCCCCTTTCGGACATAAGATTCATGTTCCTTGATACGAAACTTTAACACTCTTTTTGTTTGGCCAATATATCTCAACAAACTGCAAAGTTTGTTTACCACCCCACGCTAAGTCATGCCACCCTGTTAAGCAAAAAATGTCTTCTTTTTACTATTATGTATTTCGCGCGCTCAAAGTTTGTTCCACAGAATCCTTGCTTATCGATGAACTTAATTATTTAAAAGCAGTTGCTATTGAGCGAGGATTTTCTCCCGTGGTCATTGATAAAGCTGTTAAAAAGTTTTCAGAGTCCCATCATAGAAGACATTCCACTGTTAGAAATAATATTAATGACTTTGTCGCGCTTCCACTTTATCCTTCTGTTAGTTATAAGGTTGCACGGATTCTCCACAAATTCAATTTTCAGGTCAGTTTCTCCCCTATCAATAAAATTCACGGTTTGACTCAAAGATTCTGTTTCTGACTTTAATTCTTGAGGAATTATAGTATATCGTGTCAGTGTGGCTCGAGATATATTGGCCAAACAAAAAGAGCGTCAAAGTTTCGCATCAAGGAACACGAATCTTATGTCCGAAAGGGCGAAATCAACGAGTCTTCGACAGCGTATCAGTTGGAAATTTAATCATAATTTTGACTTTGGATCTGCAAAAATTATCCAAAAAGCTTCTTCCGTCGGTGAATTGGATTTTCTTGAGGCTTTTCATATTCACAAAGATTTAGCAAGTTTAGTGAACGATTTTAAGTCTAATCCAGTCCTTCCTAGCGCTTTTAAAATTCTATTAACACGATTCTTGACGATTATTTTTGCCGACAGATGGCGCTGCCTCCTCGCGCGTGGTTCTACCCGAGAGTACATAAAGCCGTTGCTCAGCTTTCTTTCCCTTTCTAGATATTTTGTTCTCCTGAGGAGGAGGGGCCCGTAGCTGCCCTCGAAATCGATGGAGTGTAAGCCAAATACAAAGTTGTTTCAGCGAATTTGATTGTCACATTGGTGTGTTTCTCTTCTGTTGTAATGATAAATCGATCTTCAGTCTGTGCATGCTCCTTTATACCGCGGTACAGTTATGAAAATTTCTGTCTTTTCAAACAGTAGCCGACTTCATTAAAGTGTGGCACCATTTTGAAGCCTGTCCCCCACAGGCAGCCTCGTTGCCTGGCTCAAATTATGAATTAAACAGTCTGGCCAACAACTCCATTAAACATCTCGTGAACAGCATGGGACATGCATAAAAGAGGGACAACATTATGAATGTATCCCACTGTGGTGGCTTTCTCCATCTGGAATATGAATATGATACACTTGTTCTTAGAAATTCTTTCCCAAAGGTATCCCTGCCCTTAATCATGTACATTGGCAGGTCCAAATAAATAACCTAACTTGACCTGACGCACGTACACAGGAATGGATGGAAATGGAACAACCTTAAAATGTGTTCATCTGCAGGTGCAGATGTGTGACCTAAGGTAAAAAGTACAGTTTACTGAGCCTTAAAGATGAGTTTGAGGAAAATTATAGATTTTTATACGAATAAAATATTGACAAGAAATGGATGTTTGCCAAGGTTGTGTCTTTGTATTCCGTTAAGTATGTTTTCCACACTTTTACAGAATTTAACAGCTGCATTTTTCATGAATTCTGTGGTCTTGGTTGTTTGCATTGTACCAAGGAGCATCTCATCCCTCTTTGGTTCACTTGTCTGGATCTGCCAAAGATTGGTTTTTACTGCATAGTAGTGTAAATTTTGAAATAGTTTTGTATAAGATTAATTTTATATTTAGGTTGAAAATATGTTAAAATATTATCTAAGGCAGGGATTCTCGGACATTTTTAATTACATAAATAAGAACAAAGAATACGTGTACCAATATTATGCGTGGAAAAAGCATCATTTGGCATTCATCTTGAACATTTGTTTAAATCTTCCATACAAAAAATTGTACCACCAATAAATGTACCATTGTTTCAAAACCCTGATTGAAGATCTCAATTTGTTTCATAATACCATGTGATCACAAATTATGGAAATTTCAAAACTGATATTAACCCTTTAACTTCTAACTGCTTACAGTCAAAGTGCTTCACGCTAGTGGTGTGAAGAAATGACTTACCAAACAAACAAGATTTAATTTTTTCTCGTTGCTAAGTAATGAACGAGATTTCTGCAAATGTTGAACATGTATGTTAGAAATAATTTCCAAACATACACACGAGACAGCAGTGAACACACAAAGCCTTCGTGGAATGCTCCAATAGCAGCCAAAGGGTTAACAACAAATTGTTCTAAATGGCAACATCCCTATACTATTACAAGTAATGTATCACTTGAAATTTCAGTTGCAGTTCATGCTATTAGCTTCAAAAACATTAGTGTGGTTGGAGATGAATTTTTATGATCGAAGTTTATTTTCTGATG
Organism: Stegodyphus mimosarum; assembly: GCA_000611955.2. Lineage (NCBI taxonomy): Eukaryota > Metazoa > Arthropoda > Arachnida > Araneae > Eresidae > Stegodyphus > Stegodyphus mimosarum. Next base: position 103,183 of record KK117703.1, read on the forward strand.
CATTCTTACAGAAAAATTGTTGACACATTTAAAGACATTTTTCCAAACATTCATGAACCTAACAAGGCAACAATTTTCTACTTCATAACTTTTGTGAAACTGGAGGTATTCACCTTAAGATGGTCTCCTATCTCTTCTGAGTCAGGAATAAGATGCTTGTACACTGACTACCAATAAGTATTTGGACACCTGTGATAGAAAAGAAAAACTAACTATTCAAAATCAATAGTCGGTAGAGCCTCCACGAGAGGTAATTACAGCGTGGACTCTCCGGGGCATACTTCCCGCAAGTCTTTGTATGACACCTACTGGTATTTTCTTCCACTCGGCTTGGAGAAGACATAGAAGTTCCTTCACCGATTTTGCACGGGTAAGTGCACTCCCGAATTCGGCGATGCAACTCGTCCCAGAGGTTCTCGATAAAGTTCGGGTCTGAACTCTGGGCAGGCCAGTCCATCATGATGAACGCCATTGGCACCATACCGAGCCTCGGTTAACGTCGAAACATGACAACTGGCATTGTCGCCCTGAAAGTAACACGGGTTCGACCCGTAAAACTGCCACAATGTAGGAATCACACTGTCATCCAAAATAGTGCAGTAGGCATCGGAGTTGAGCTTACCATGAATGGGGACCGAGGGTCCCAGCCAATACGAGAAGAAACTCCCCCAGACCATATTAATTCCACCTCCGCCGAACTCGACTGTTGGCACAATGCATTCTGGCAGGAGACGTTCTCTAGGTAGACGCCAGACCCTGCCATCCGAACGGCAAAGGGTGAACCTTGATTCGTCACTCCAAAGAACCCGTTTCCACTGATCTACGGTCCAATTTCGATGTGCTTTGCGCCACATTAACCGAGCAGCGCGGTTGGACTTTGTGATCGAAGGCTTATGGGCAGCAGCACGACCATGAAAACCAAGCAGATGTGCTTCCTTACGGATGGTATTCATTGAAACAATACTCCCGGATGCCTGTCGAAACTCCTCGCGGATGAGGGCCATCGATTGGGTGCGGTTCTTCCGAATTTCTCTGGACGGCACTCGTCGGTCTCTATCTCCTAGTTTCGTTGGTCTGCCGACTAGGGGCATATTCCGACAATCACCGCTCACCTTAAACTTCTTAATCACATACGGCACTGTCGATTTTGGGTACTTCGGATCGCTAGATATGTCCCTTAAGGATCGGCCACATTTGTGATACCCGATAATTATACATTTCTCGAAAACAGAGAGCTACAAACTGCGGGGCATTTTGCATGCAACTAAAGCCGATGCTGTTTCCTACACGATATATACTGGGAGAGTCCGTGACGTACCTTAGGACCGCAGATATCGTCAATTGCATAGGTATCCAAATACTTACAGGTAGTCAGTGTATTACCAACAAAAACTGTGAAAAAGATAGCATCGCTATCAAATTTATGCAATGCAAAGAAAAATTCATTCTGCTTTGGAAAAACTCATCTCCATCTTGCACCAAAGAAACAGCTTTTAAAGATAACAGGTCCAACTGCAACTGAAAGTTCCAGTGATAGGCCTCCTATTTTCTATGATCTTGTTAGGAGTTCTGAGGCCTTTGCAGTCTCGTGAAACTTTGTTTTTTTTTTTTTTTTTACTTTTATTATTTTTATATGATTGGATTTTTATCTTTCATGTGTCACTGTACTATTTTACGTTGGTTTATTTTCTTTTATAGGAGTATAAACACAGTTTAACTATTCATAGTATATTTTAGTATTTTTATTGTAGTATTTGTATTATA
>KK117703.1:104992-122014 GCA_000611955.2 Stegodyphus mimosarum
TATATTTCTTTGCTCTCTCCAGGCCTAGATTTTATGATTTTATTGTTGAATTCCTTGTACTGTAAGTTATTTACATGTGCAAGCCTCATGGAATATTGCGTGGAACACGAGGAGTTTTGTATTCTGGTTTCTTAATTAAAAAATATATATTTATCCCTTTTAACAGAATACAGGTGTCATCCACTAAAACAATTTGCCATTAATATCCCTTTCCGGAATTTCCACATTTTTCAGAAGTCTGAAATGGAAAACCTTTTAATCACTTGTTACTTTCACAAATTTTGCCATTAATAAATTTGAATCTTTGCGGGTTTAAATTATTATTTTACAATCGGACATTTTGTTCTGCAAGGAACATATAAAAAACTTAAAATTCTGAACAAGTAAAATTACGCTAGTTAGTTAGAAGTCTTTCAGTATTTAACAAAATATCTACAAATGATGGTAAATCATAAAACTTCCAGCTTCTTGAGATAAAGTCATCTTGCACAAAATAAACAGATTTTAAAGTTAACTGTATAAAAACTGCAACCTAAATTTCAAGTGATATATTACTTGTAACCCTATACAGATGATATTCACTGAAGCAATTTGCCATTAATATTTATTTTAGAATTTCCATAATTTCTGAAAATTTGATGCATGCGATTTTTTGATTATCTGGTATTATAAAACAACTCTCTTTAGTATACGTATCTCGGTACATAATGGTACATATTTTTTGTTCTTATTTATGTGGTACAAAATTAAAACACTTGCCTTAGATCACATTTTAGTAGATAATTTCAATCTAAATTTAACATGAAATTAATCTTATACAATTTTAAGATTTACATTATTATACCCAGCAAAAACCAATCTTTAGAAAATCCAGATAAGGCAAAGTAAACACATAGGGATAAAAAAATGCTTCTCGGTACAATGAAAATAGCATAATGAACCAAGACCACAAAATTTATCAAAAATGCAGCTGTTAAATAACGTATAAACTTACTTACCAGAATACAAAGACACAACTCATTGCTCTTGCCAATCATCCATATCTTGTCAATATTTTACTTGTATAAAAATCTATAATTTTCCTAAAAGATATTACATTTACGGCTCAGTAAATAGTATTTTCGATCTTGGATTACAAATCTCCACCTGAAGATGCAACATTCCAAGGTTGCCTGTTCAGGTTACTTGGACATTACAAACTACATAAGCAAACTGCATACTACCTGATGAAAAGGATACCTTTAAGGAAGAATTCATACGGGAAACTAGCTTGTATTCATATTACAAATGGAGAAAAAAACAACATATAGCCACCTGTTTTCAAACTACAAAGCCAGCAGCCCACAGACATTTCCACAGCTCTGTTAAAATAAAACATAGTTACATTAAATAAAGCAAAGAGAGACCTCCAAGTCCTCAAGTACTCCAAATAAAAGAGTGTTATCTGAAAAATAACATTTTACTTAAATTTTCTTCGAGTCTCGCGAAGCACCTACGAAACAAAATATCTTTTATCATGTTACGAAACTGCAATCAGTGTTAATTATTATTAATTCTGCATTTTTAACTTACTAGCACAGAATGAACATTGTACTAAGTATCATCCTGTTCTACGAAGACCATAATAATAAAAAAAAAATTATTTTGTTTCTAAAACCAGTATCGCAGGACAGAAATATTCTCATAAAATTATCTAACTTATTAAGAGAATCCTTTTGAAACTGGAAATATGTAATATAAGATCAATATTAAAAAGGGGGGTTGGATCCTTTTCTGAATAGCACAGCCTGCATCATAATCAGTATGATAAAATAAAAATCTCAAACCAAGATGGCCCCTCAAGAGGCCAACTGCTTAAAACTGGCAGTTTGACCTGGATTTGATCCCAGACAAATGGACTGGCTTGCATGGTTAGTTTTCATACTTTTCCTATGTGTAACGTGGAAACGAGCCAATTTCCTTTTAGAAAATCCTTCAGTATGTGATTATGTGAACTTTTATTCATGATTAATTTCCAATTTATCTGAAGCAACACTGCTGATTTTAATAAGAGATGCTTCGAAACTGTCACTGCTACAAATCTATTATTGGGTTGATCGGAAAGTCATGTCATATTTTGCTAACAGATGTCGTTGGTGTGTTTTTTGGAACAGAAGCACCATGCACATGCACCTCCCTGAAATACTATATAAGGTCACACTTCTAACCCATTCAATAAACAGAAAATTGTTCGATTCAAATGACTTAAATAGATTCTATATGGAGTCAAAAATGGAGGAGAAAAAACTGTTGGTTTTTGCTATATTTTGCTTTTTCATTTCCACAAAGGAAAGAATGTGATGCAAGCTTGTGAAAAGTTGCGTAAAGTTTATGGGGACGATGCTCTAACGACACGGCAGCGGCAGCGCTCGTTTGCGAAATTCCGTTCTGGCGATTTTGATGTGAATGAAGCGCCTCAGTCAGGAAGGCCATTGGAGACTGACGATAACGAAATAAAGGCAATGGTTAAGTCTAACCCATGGTACACGACACGAGAGATTGCAGAGGCATTACACATTGCTCGCAACCGTTCATGACCATTTAAAGAAACTCAGATTCATAAGGTAGTTTGAAGTTTGGGTTCCTTATGAGCTGAAGGAAATCCGTTTGGTGAAGCGTTTGAGCATCTGCCATTCTCTTCTTAAGTGTGAAAAAAACTACCCTTTTCTGAAGTGTATGGTCGCTGGTGATGAGAAATGGATTATGTACAATAATGTCACACGTAAGTAATGTTGGAAGCAGTGCGATGAACCACCTCAATCCACGTCCAAAGTGAACATTCACCAGAAAAAGGTCATGTTGTCAATGTGGTAGAATTTCAAAGGTATTGTGCATTTCGAGCTCTTACCAAAGAATCAAACAATTAATTCAGCTGTGTACTGTCAGCAATTGGACAAATTGAACAATGCAATCGATCAAAAGCGGCCAGAACTCATGAATCGTAAAGGCGTTGTGTTTCACCAAGACAGAGCAAGACCACACATGAGTTTCGTTACCCGCCAAAAGCTGTTGGAGCTTGGTTGGAATGTGTCACCCCACCCATCGTACTCGCATGACCTTGCACCTTCAGATTATCATTTGCTTCACTCTTTTCAGAATTCCTTGAATCATAAAACATCCGATGAGGCTATAAATCGGTACCTGGTACAGTTTTTTGCTTCTAAAGACAGGTCATTCTACCAGCATGGAATTATGAACCTTGTTGAATGATGAAAAAAGGTCATCGAACAAAATGGTCAATATATTATTGATTGAATTCTTATTTGTATAGGAATAAATCACCTTCGAAAAACATAGTAAAAATACAACAGGACTTTCCGATCAACCCAATACCTAGAGCGTTTCCGAAAAAGTTATAATAATTGTGTCACAGTAAAATCAATAATTGACACATAAAGTCAATAATTGCGGAAATTCCAAAATGGATATTAATGGCAAATTTTTTGAGTGGGTGACAAGTAATATAATACTCAAAATTTCAGTTGCAGTATGTGCTGTTTGCTTTAAAAAGTCACTTGTTTGGTACAAAATAAAGATGAGTTTTTCGCAAGTAGAAAGAATTTTTATGGTTGATCATTACTTCTAAATGCATTCTTATGGAAAAATAGTTGAAGTGCTTAAAGATGCCTTCCCAAATAATGGTGAAGCTAGTAAGATGATTTTCTGTTTTATAACTTGAGTTTGAATAGCGTTTATCATACGAAATTGTAACATATAACCTCCGTCTTATACGAGGGTAGCCTGTTTCTTCAGAGTTCAGATAAACTGCACGAAGTAGGGAATAAAATGTTGGCATCATCAACAAAGGGTCTGAGAAATATGGCATTACAATCAAATTTAAATATTGCTGTGGTTTATTTCACCTGTCTGCCCCAAGCAGAACATGTCCATGAATTTTGCCATGGCAAGGTACACAAGAGTGCATCTGTCATTGGCCTTGAACCTCATATAAGTGACAGAACAACTTAGCCTAGCTCTACCAATTTAGTAGTAGAATCCATGGAAGATGGATCCCACGGTCTCCAACACCTCTTCCAGTGCCAGCATACCACACTAGAGGACTTCTGGATCGCCATGCATTTTGAGTGCACGCAAGCAGTTCTCACTTACGAACGTACATGCTGCACTACACATACTAACCACTATACCGATCAGGGTGGCTCAAATTTAAATAAATGCTTCAACAGCCTTTCAGTGAAAACACGTTGTGAAGTAATGCTTAATCATCAGAGTTCTCTCTTGGGGGGGGGGAGAAAAGCATATCTCCATATCGTATCAAACCAACAATTTTTTAAAGCTAACACAATAAACTGCAACTGAAATTTTCAAGTGGTTTATTACTTGTAACAGTATAGAAATCTATTGAAACAATTTGCCATTAAATCCATTTTGGAATCTCTACAATTTTTAAAATTTTCATGGTGGTGACTTTTGGATCACCTTGTATTTTGGGCCTTGCATTGTAAAATAATAACTATTGAAACAATTTGCCATTAAATCCATTTTGGAATCTCTACAATTTTTAAAATTTTCATGGTGGTGACTTTTATATCACCTTGTATTTTGGGCCTTGCATTGTAAAATAATAACTACAGCAAATAAGTAGAAGAAATCTAGCCATAAAATAATTTTAAAGAAAGAAAATATAAAATTTCTTGTACAGTATGAATGGTATGCCACTTTTTAAAATGCTAAATATTAATTCTAATATAACTTTTGCAGCTATCGTACAAGGAGATACACCTGAAGAAATCTACGAGAAGGTGAAAGAGGTGATCCGAGCCCAATCCGGCCCCACCATCTGGATCGCAGCGAAAGAAAAGCTCTGAACGTATATAAAAAAACTCAACTCATCACTCATGGTTTGTGAATACCAAATCCATTCTGTAAATTGCACAGCCGAAGAGCCCTCGTACAGAAAATTTCTGCAGCTCTTTGAAGGGATAAAAAAAAAATTACAACAGAATGTAATTCCAGTTATACGTGGGCCTGCGCTCTGATATGGCCAGGGATAGCCAGAGCCCATCGTAATGTGATCGTGTCAGTCAAAAGGAATTTTGTGACCGAAAAAGAGTTGCATTTCCCATCTGGATTATATGACTGCATTCCTCGATTCATAATTATGTTGATATCCTCCCTATTTTTGTCATTGTGAATTGCATTTTGCACCTCTTATCACAAAGTCGTTAACCAATGTTCCATTCTCGAGCATCGTTCCCTTTCATAACCTTCGAGCTTCTTTTTCGTGAAACTGAACATAAATATTTTGTAACCGAAATATCTCTGGTAATCTGGATGCTAACGAACACAAAAAGGAAGAAAATGTTCTGCGATTCCTACTTAAAAGTGAAAAAAAATCATTGCCTTATTCCCAAAGCTTCATTATAAAAGAAAGAAAGAAATCACTCTCAAAGAAATCACTTCCACATCATTACCAAACATACATTAAAAATGCAAGCACAGTACCAATGTATTTTATAGTTGCTGCAATCAGCAATGTTCTAAATTTTATTAGAATTCACCCTGAAACAACCAATTTATAGTTAGGTCATGGAACATATACTGTAAAATAACTAAATGGTAATTTTAAAACTACTCCCTTATCACGAGCTATTGAAAGCAAGACAATGTAATTTTCAGTTGATGTAGTTTTATAGCTTTAAAATGTATGCCAAGCTTATGACAATGCATTTATTACAAAAAATATCTCATGCTGTACTGAAAATTATGCTCCCCCGTTTCCGGATGAGGTTTATATATACTAAATGTACCTGTATAGTGGCAATGATAATTAAGATTCCAGATATATTTCGGATACCTCGTGCGCCTGAGTATTCAGAGTACAAGATATATCTTGCAGCTTATATGATTAAGGAAGCAACGGTGTAAATTAAAAAAATCTTGTCGTTACGTTCGCCGTTTTGAATATTTTCCATTTTTAATAGCCGTTAAGTCGATTTCTGTGCCAGTAGGCTGAAGTATCAGTTTGATATTCTCGATTCATTGCATGCTTGTCTGTAAATCATGTCATTTTTTTAGCCTTATTGTGTGACGGTTGCCATCGGCTCAGAAAAATGTGCTGTGAAGCATTTCAAGATGTTTGCCACCAACTGAGGTGTTTATTGCTCATTAAACTCTTGTTTCTGTACTATATATAAAGCTTCTCTATGAAATAAATATTCCATGGAATATTTACGAAAAACTTTTGTTTCATTCATGTTTTTTCATTTCTTAGAACAAAGATGTTATCGAACGATTGTTGCAGCTGGTCTTGTATAGAAAATATAATAAAAATTCATTTCTTGAATTTGTTCAGTATTCTAAATAGACTTACAGAAAGAAAAAATAATGCAGAATAAATCCTTTCAGTGTTTTAGTTTCACAAATAACCACTTTGTACACAATTAATGACCTACGGGGAAAATAATCTCTGCGACAATACCCGCTGTCACTCTAAGTATTCTTAAATAAACGTTTAAATTATATAGTAAAATGCTCTGTATTTTATATAATTAAATATTCTTAAATAAACATTTTAATACTTATCAAATAGAAATTTATGAGTATCCTTAAATAAACGTTTAAATTGCATAAAATATTCATAATTTATATATATTGAAGTTACGTTTAGATAAACATTTATGTTATACATTTTTAAACTAACTATTAATAACTAAAAAGATCTCAACCATATGTAATTAATTTAAAATAAAATTTTGTTATTAAAGTTAAAATTTAATTTAACAATTAAATTTTAAAAATAATGAGTTTGAACTGACACAAGTTGTGTGTTTATATCTCTTTATATTCAACTTCATTTATCAGTCACTCGCAAACTCTGTACTGTAATCAGGCATGTTCATTCTTTAATGTCAGATCCATGTTATGAATTAATTGCCTTTTTATAATCCTCATCTAAAATTTACGAGTGTTAAATTTTGTTATTAAAGTTAAAATTTAATTAAACAATTAAACTTTAAAAATAATGAGTTTGAACTGACACAAGTTGTGTGTTTATATCTCTTTATATTCAACTTCATTTATCAGCCACTCGCAAACTCTGTACTGTAATCAGGCATGTTCATTCTTTAATGTCAGATCCATGTTATGAATTAACTGCCATTTTATAATCCTCATCTAAAGTTTTAACATTCGTAAGAAGTATGCTATAAATCTTACCTCTGGAATCTGATGTCTCCTTGCATTTGTGGTTCCTGCTTCTGTAAACAGTTCTTCGATTCATGCTTTCATAGAAGAATACATTGTCTGTATTAGACTTCTGCAGATGTCTGAGGCACTGTTAGAACTAGAAAAAAAAAACACATGATAATAATCTTCTTTCAAAAGTTATCATTTACATTTGGTTATGCCTTTGGGATAATCTGCAAAAGTAAACCTCATATATTTTTACCGCCTAGGTTTCCCACACACATTGCTTTTCCATTTAAATATATAAGTAATGACAATATCACTAACTATGCAAATTTTTGAAAACATCTAATTGAAATTTTTGATTATGATTTAACACCTAAAAAGAAAAAAAAAAAAAAACTTAAGAACCCTAAGATTTTTTATGCCAATAAAGATATTTATTTTGTGCATATTGTCTAGCAAAGACAGAAATCTTCATAATGTACCGTGGTATAAGGGAGCATGCACAAACTGAAAATCAGTTTCTTGTGTGAAACTGATCATCAACCAATCTGGCATATCCAACTAACTCTGGCAACTCATTTTATTAATTAACCTATCATCATAATGCTTATGAAGAGAGGCTCTATTAAAGATTTACGTTGATAACACATCTGAATGTGTACATGTCCGAAAAGACATCTGAATGTGTACGTTATGATAACACATCTGAATGTGTACGTGTTGATAACAACTCTGGTAACTAATTTTATTAATTAACCTATTATCGTAATGGTTATGAAGAGAGGCTCTATTAAAGATTTACGTTGATAACACATCTGAATATGTACATTTTCCTGCATTTACTGCATTCGTTTGCTGAAGTCTGCTGCCTTACAGCATTTTTCCTTCAATACCATTTTTCATTTTAATTTTCCCCTCCTGCTGTTTGTTTTATCAACTAATTTTTGTTAATTTTCTAAATGATAATTCTGCCAAGCCTCATGGCTTATTTTCTAAAATTCGATGTACCGAAGCTCGGTGAAAGTCCGTCAAGAAAAGTAAATGAATATAAATAAATAATGAATAATTAAACTTCAATAAAGGCATCTAACAAAATATGCCGTACCGCCAAAATTGGCACAACCGGCAATTTAAAAGAAACAAACTGAAAGATAACTGGATAAACACTACAACAGAATAAGGACTACTTGTCCAAAAACTCATCCTCCGCCGGAGATGTGTCGGCGCCACCAACGGGTCATCTCGACCTTCATTCAGAATAGAAACTACTTATTTCTTAACATAAAGCGACTAAATCGAACTAAAGACAACTGCTAACCTAAACAACAAATATAAAATAAAAATATTGCCTAGCTTAACGAACAATAAGCATTTACAATTTTCAGTAAATTATACATTGTATATATACAAATTACATTATAATTTACGGAATTCAACTTAAAAATCTAAGCAATTAAACAAAAGGATCGAAATATACATAATTATTCAAATTGGTAATAATTTTCATAAGTCCTAATTTAGCTTTATTATTGCTATATAGATATTTTTCATTATTTATAGATATATTTCGAAAATATTCTCCTCTAATTTCCTTCGTTAAGGTACAGTCCCATATGTAATGTCCATTAAATGATCCAGATGCATCCTGACCACATCGGCAATGAATATCTTTCCTATGAAACCTTTTTAGATATTCTGGAAATTCAATAAAGGCATAAAAAGAAAAAAATAAATTTAGTAAAACAGATGCCAAATGTTTAAGCAGCAAGTTAAAATGAAGAAGCTTACCTTGTTTGGGGCGGCAGTTTAACTTACAATTTCAGTAAAAACTGAGAAGTACCATAGCTGGGCTAGGGTAGGCTTCGGTTGAATTTAAACCATGAAATTCAACCTTTAGGCTTTTCTTGTTTTTCTACAAAATCCGGTCTAAACAAATACTTGTTAATTTTTTTAGGTGACTGTTTTATTATCCTTACTAATCTTTTACAAAGTATATTACATATAGTATAGTGTTTGGAAAAATTCCATGCACATAAATAATTTTAGGTAAAAGGATAATTTATCATTTAAATATTTTAAGGTATTTAATAATAACTTCCTGAAATCATATTCAACAATAAAATATATTTGTTAAAAAAAAGTCTCTTTCTGATTAACCACATCTCCACCAAAAAGCCATTACTGATGAGGCAACATGTAAAATTATTTACATGGTAACAGATGATGTTGCTAAAAAGAATTTATGCAGCGACCCAGATATGCACTTAGCACACACGTGTTTTAAGTACACATGGATTTGCACTTCTGAAATTCAGTAACCTTTTTTCTAATTATTACTTCTTTTTGCATTGAATACATTTATTTTTGCCATAACGAATTGTAATGGAACTGTGAAGTTTGCCCTTTTTTTTTTTCACTGTGTTCGAGTGTACATTGAAGTTTTAGCTTTTCTTACATGATTGTGGCTGGCGAACGATGCCGAGTTTCTGAAAATCCCTGATTTTTCTTTTAGTGAAAACAGATCACTGGGTACATTAGGTACAAAAAATTACAGAAGGATCTCTTGAAAAAGATAAGTGTTTTATTTTTTTAATGCACATAAAAAAATAGGCAGCACTGGATGCAGTGCTGAAATAGACAAATATACCAAACAAACGTTTGTTTCCAAAATCGCCAAGAAATTCATAGCTTTTTGGTGGGAACATGTCAAAACAGACAGTACCAAAATTTTTAAAAGCACGTTCTTTCGTATTTAGTCATGTTGTCCAATCAGAAATAAAACATAGCAAAACAGTTCTTACTATCCAAAAGGCTTCACAAGTCTCGTCATATGAATTTCTTTTCTTCCTCCCTTCATCTAAATAGCTTACCAGAGGCCAAATAGTTACACCGCTTAACACTGATAATTCAAGCCGTGTCTAAACAGCAGCAATCATACCGGCTGCATGGGTCTTTTCGTGATTTTGCTCGCATGGAATATGAATATGAGACAGCTTCTTTCAGAAATATAAAAGAGCTAACAATAAAAAGTATAAACCTATGAAGACAGCAAAAAGGAGCTAACAGTAAAGTAAAAAAATATCCTATGTGCCTCTCCTTAGGCACATAGCTCTTTATACGAGGGTTGGAACTTTAATAGTGGCAACACAGCTGAAAAAACGCTACGCAACAAAATCAAAGAATATCGCGTATACCACACGTGAACTACATACCTACCTTACCTCTCAGCAAAAAGACTCGTCCTGCCTACGTCACGCACATGCGGAGTGACACGAAGAACGGATCCTTGTGTTAGCTCGCGGTCTAAAGTAAGTGTTGTCAGGGTGTTTTCAAAACAAGAACAACGATGTTGGATAAAAATTGAATGAGCCAGAGGTCATACGGCACGACAGTGTCATCAAAGGCTTCAAGAGGCTTGTGGAGAATCTGCATTGCATTACAGAACTGTAGCAAGATGGGTGAAAGCATTCAATGAAGGACGCCAAAACGTGGAAGACATGCTGCGGCCAGGTCGTCCGAGTGTCAGCGATGCAGACGTGCAAGCTGTTGTCGCACTAATGGACAGTGATTGCCGCCAAACGATTTGTCAGCTGGCCAGACAAACAGGATTAGTGCATACGACTGTGCTGCACATTTTGAAGGAACGCCTGTCCATGAGAAAAATTGCTTCACGATGGGTTCCACATCAATTGACGGAAATGCAGAAATGGCTACGATGCGATGCTGCCCGAACCCACCTGGAGCGCTATGAGCGCGAAGGAGATGCTTTTTTACGCCGTATCATTATGCTGGATAAGACTTGGGCCCGATCGTACCAGCCTGAACTGAAACGCCAATCAAACTAATGGCGTCATCACGGGTCACCACGACGTTCGAAATTTCGTCAGAACCCCAGCAATGTGAAAGTTATGGTGATTCTCGTGTATGACTGTGATGGTGTCATCCTAACGCATACCGTTCCCCACAGCAGACTCTCACTGCGCAGTATTACTGCTCATTTTTGGAGCACAATCTCCGACAAGCTTTGAGAAAAAAACGGCGACACTTTCTGCAGAAGGCTCCTCTCATTTTGCATGACAATGCTCGGCCGCATGCAGCGCAAGCTGTGACTGATTTGTTCAAGCGATGGGGCTGGGAAGTGCTTTACCATCCACCATACTCCCTAGATCTAAGCCCTTGTGACTATGACTTAATTCCTAAGATGAAGGAACCACTTCGTGGCACTTGCTTCCATATTGTTCCTGAGATTCTTGCGGCAGTAGACCAGTCCATTCAAACTACCAACAAAACAGGCGCTGCTACAGGTATTCTGCGACTTCCACATCGTTGGAAACGGGTTGTACACAATGCTGGCGACTATATTGAAAGACTGTAAATCATGGTGACATGAACCACTTTCGTATTCCTTGTAAATAAATAGTTCCCACTATTAAAGTTCTAACTCTCGTATGTTTGAAATGGTCAAATAATCTAGACTAAAAGGGGCAGCATAAAATATAATATTTTCAAAGAATTTGAACCACTGTTCATGTGCAGGAAGAAGGTGAATGTGGCTATTCTTTTTATTGAAAATATGAATTTCAAGTTTCAATTATTAAAGTTAACATGCATGTATTAACAACTACTTAATTATTTAAAAAAAAAGTAACTTGATAGTTTCAGTTATTTAGTCTAATATTTTAGTTTTCTTAATTCTTAACTTACTTCATGGTAGTTTACATAAGTTGTATGTAATTTGAAAATGTTCTTCACATGTCTATTTTATCAATAGTAAACTATATATCTAAAACAAGTCTCAAGAGAATCTTAGTATGAATAACATTTAAAATCAAATTTGTAATTTAACTAAAAATAATTTTAAATTTTGATTCCACCCCCCCCCCTCTACATTTTTTTCACAGAAGTACTTTGAATGTCTTAATCTTTTAACCCACTCATTTCCGTATATTATGCCTTTTAGTAACCCTGCTTGATCGTATTCATCATTTGAAGTGAAAATTCAATTTATTTTAATCAAAGAAATATCCACTCTGCAGCAAGATGGAATATAAATTAAAGCAAAGCATCACCTAAGGTAAATGAGATGTAATAAATATATACAACAGAAATGATGAACAGCTTAAAATATTTCTCGAGATCATTCATGAATGATTATTTCACCATTTTTCATAAATGAGGCAATCTTTTCCAATTTTTCTTGTTTTCACTTAGAAGTTAATGTTGATAACAATCTGATAATTTCAGCGTATTCCAAAGTAATACTGTAGCTTTTAGAAAATTTCTTACGTGATGATTCAGATATTTTTCATTCTCATATTTAACTTCAAGGTCAAAAGTAGAATCAACAGCTTTAACTAAGCATAACAAACACTTTAAATTTCTCTTTTTTTAATCTTGCAGATGTTTTGACTCACTTTTTCATAAGCTCGATTATGGTTAAATGAATTTGAGAGCAGATCCACGGTTTTGTTTCAATTAAGGAAACATAATTATCTTCTAGCACATAACAACAATAAATTTTGATTTAAAATGTTCATCTGATTATAAAACACCAATATATATATATACCGGGTGGCCATAATTAAACTGACAGTTCTCACAGTGTTCTGTAGCGCGATCTATTTGCGAGAATGACGCCACATTTTGTAGGAAGATTAAACAAGATGGGGATGAAGGATTCTGCGAAAAAACAAATTAGTTCCAAAAGTCACCGCTAGGGGAATATTTGGCGCTGTGTAATAGAAAATATAGTGTTAAGAAATGCAAATCAATACGGAAATTACCTTTTATTTTGCATTCAAATGAGGTTCAATGCAGCTGCCGTTGTTGTGGACCACATACTGCATTCTGTGCACAGTATACACAACAGCAGAAAGTAACATGTGTGCAGGAATCTCCCGTACAGTCCGTGATATGTTGTCCTTCAACGTAGCCAGATCCTGGACCACTCCTTGATAGACCTTGGACTTTAGGTAACCCCATAGCCAGAAGTCGCATGGGGTAAGATCAGGCGACCGAGGTGGCCATGCAGTTGGAAAGTAGCAGCTAATGGCTCTTTCTGTCGTAGCATCTGTTGCACCCGTACAGCAACATGTGGAGGGGCTCCATCTTGCATGAAAATGATTTCTCCCAGGCATTGTCTTTGCTGAAGTGCTGGAATGACAAAGCTGTTCAACATGTGGCGATATTTCTATCCGGTAACAGAACAGATTTCCGGTCCTGTCGGGGTAATGTTCTCATAGAAGAATGGACCTACGATAAATTCCGCTGTGAACACACACCAAATAGTGAAATTTGAATAAAGAACTTCTTCTGCTCAGCGTACGTGATATTGCAGATCACGAGACTTTATCGGTGTTTATGTAGATTTTACGCTTTTTTAAAAGTGTTGCCATATTGCACTTGACCTAAATCAGAAAATATGCATAATAAAAGGTACTTTTATTCCGTATTAATTTGCATTTGTTAACACTCTATTTTCTATTACACAGTGCCAAATATTCCCCTAGCGGTGACTTTTGGAACTAATTTGTTTTTTCGCGGAATCCTTCGTCCCCCGTCTTGTTTAATCTTCCTACAAAATGTGGCATCATTCTCGCAAATATATCGCACTACAGAACACTACGAGCACTGTCAGTTTAATTATGGCCACCCAGTATATATATATTGTTAATAATTCAAGCTTGCGAATGATCTTCTGAAAAAAGTCCTTAATAAGAAAGAAACTTTTACGAAATCTTAAAAGCCTGTTGCATACACACTAAAACTTACTCAGTGCAAACAGTAAACCAATTTTTACTTTCATGAAAATAATCACTTTTAAAACATGGAAAACAAACCATAAAAATAAATAACTCTGACAACAAAAGAGTTTGAAACTACTGAAAAAAAGTCAGTGCTGTTTCTAAAACATAATTCATAATCAATTCTCTGACAATACACTGAAGATTCACTTGGAGTGGTGTGAATGAAGAACAGCTAAGTGGAGCCACACTCTGTCATATTGTGCTATTTGAATCTGATAAAGCCAGTACGGCTATCTGTCTACAAGCAGGGATACCTTCGTGGAGGACTTTCTTCTTTTCTGGTTCGTATTCACATTACACATGGTGAAAACTAACCGGACAGGACAGGAACAAGTACAGGGGGCACCACACCATCGCCACTGACAAATATGGTATAGCCCCCATGCACTACCTCTCTAGCGTACCGCCTCTTCCACGGGGGACCTGATTACAGTAAACATAGAACATAGCACTAACAACATATAGGACATTGGACAACATACTGTTACAACATACTTCAGCACATAGGACATAGCACAACATAATGTTACAATATACTTCAACACATAGGACATAGTGTTAACATACTGTTACAGATTATTTACAATGCAAGAAGCTATGTTCATTATAGAGCTTGTTGGCTGGCATCGCCCCTTCCACAGGGGACCTGATTACAGTAAACATAAGACATAGCACTAACAACATATAGGGCATAAAACTAACCATACAGTCAGCCCGTTAGCCTGTCTCGCACCCAAATCGGATCAAACTACCAGTATTGTAGATAATTTAAAGCACTCGACCACCGATGAGGCTCGTAACTACTATTAAGAAACTGAATGAGAAGATTTTTTACAATACACAAAATCCAGAATATTCCAAATTTCTTTATCTTTCCAGAGATCTCATGGCTTCAAGCTCCTAATGAAACAATATTTGATAATATATTACCCAACTACAAAATGATGTTTCAAGTTCTATAACTTCCTTAACAGGTGAAAATGAAAATGCAATAAACATTACATTATCTACAATGTTCACCCATTCACTCATACATAAAATGAATAGAAACAAATTAATAAAATAAGCTGTCATGGTTATATTATAAATTTATAATAAAAACTAATATTTCATAAAGCCTTACCTTTTCCAAAGAAGTTCTTTGTATCAAGATAGCGATGCTTCTTATTCACTTCATGGCCTTTTACGCATTTGCCAAAAGCTCTTTCCAATTTGTCTAAATCATCAAGCAGATGTTTCCACAGCCACATCAGGTCTTTTCTTGAATTCTTGCTGTATCAGTAGATTTTGGACTAACTTATACACTGCAGTGCAATCTAGTAAACTCGTGAAACTTGCTATTTTTAATTGCCCAGAGTTTTACACAGTCTTCTCAAAACAAAAGCAGAAAAATTTGTCCACTGATCCAAATGAATTAAATGGAACATTCTGCAACACTGATCAAAATGAAACCCAGACAAAGTCCATTAAATTTTGGAAACTTGCTTAAATTAACTTTGACCTCGACCAAAGTAATCTTTCACTGAATTTATGAAATGATCTAACGAATGCTTCCAAGAAATGTTTTACATTGAGAGGTGTCTAGCATCATTTGTAATTCTGTTTGAATATCCATGAAATCTATTTCAGATCACTGCTACCACTGCCTTACATCATAACAATGAGCAGTTTTAGGAAAAGGGCCGTAATTACACAAAACCATAGAGACAAAGCAAATCTTACTGTTGAACAATCTAAGAAAGAACAATGGACTGCATACTAAAAATCCCCTCCTCCTATAAAATAAAAATACATAATCATCATCATCATCAGTGCAATCCATTGTTTCACGGAGAGTATGCATCACATCACAGTAACCTGAATAACTAATAGATAGTTTGAAGATATAAAATGCAAAGCGATCCCTTTTGAAATATTTGATGCCCTAATTATTATTAATAAATCTAAGAGGATCATTCTGAAATTTTTTAGATAGACATAGGTTTTTAAAGTTATATTTACCAAATTTTTGAAGTGTTCAAAACAGTGTCCTCCAGCATCAGTGCACTTCTGTAGGTGATTTTACCAAAAATTCAATGCCTCAAGCCATTCATTTCTTGGAATCGATGAAATAATGCATTTATTACCTCGTCCATCTCACCTACAGAATGAAAACGGCACCCATGTAAGTTCTCTTTTAGATTAAAAAATAGATAAAAGTCACACATAGTTAAATCGGGTGAATAACATGGATGTTCTTGATGCGTTTTGGTTGAAGAAACTCATGGTGAAGTATGAGTCCTGTAACGTTCACTTCTTGAAGAATTTCTGAAGACACTTAGTGGTGTACCAGTTAGCTGGGGCTGCCTTCTGTTCTTCCAGCTTTGACCAGACCTGTACTTCTGAAGAAAATGGCATACATTACTTTTTCCATGGCACATTGTCTTTTCACCATTGTGGGCATGGTATCATCTTAAAAGATCCAAATTTTACTTTCTTGATGTGTTGAAATGCAAAAAAATGGTATGTACATTTCATCCCCTAATAACGATTTTAGAAATTATGTGCTGCACAGTTAAATTATGGGGAAGCTAACAGCACATTAGTTTTTCATATGCAATTCTTCATGAATAATTTTATGCATGGCAGTGGATCCCATCATTTGGTAGGTGGAGTGATTATCATCGATTTAAATTTTCCATATGGCAAAGACATTATCCCGGATTACTACTGACAATGGCCTTCCTGTGAGTTCTTTGTCCTGAAGAGAGTTGGGACTTGAGTTGAGAGTTCGAAGCAGGAGACATGAAAAATGAGCAACCCCTTCGCCGGGAATCGAACCACGGACCTCTCGGTTACGCGTCGAGCATGCAGACCACGAAGGCATGCGAAGATGGCGGGAGAAATACCTTATATACTCCCCCTTTTAAAGGGCGACTGGGGTTTTTGGGACCCAATCGCCAAATCGCGGTTGTGGAGAATCATCATCCACCACCTTTTTAGTTTGGGCGCCAGTGTAGAGACATTAGGTTATTTAGTAGCA
>KK117703.1:133075-201808 GCA_000611955.2 Stegodyphus mimosarum
AAACTGATCTTAAAATCGCCAAAATGTTGATAAGTAGCCAAATTTAGAACCGTTTAATAAAGAATTCGTATCCCCAAAAAGGAAAAGTTGTTTAAGAGCTTTTTAGAAAAAAGAAACAATTTCGAAATGCCTATGTTTCATTTCTTGCCTAGAAACTCGAGTATCGCAACGTTTATATTAGAAATAGGAACAAATCCAAACAATAACCATATTTGTCAGTGAATCACCAAACATATTCCTCGAAAATGCTAATTTGCACTTGAAATGGCAATTGTAAAAATTGACCAAAATTTTAGATGATTAAAATTAAAAACCTTCTACTGATTTTGGAAGAAATTAAGGACTTTTAAGGACCAAAAATCAATTCTAAAAAACCTAAGGACTCTTAAGGACCATACGAACCCTGTTAGTAATGATAAAATGAACTTTGATGCCTGTAAAAGAGGAAAACATTTTTTTTCAATTATTGCCACTAATTACGTTCTGCCTTATTATGACTTCTATTAACATCAATTTTATATCTTGTATAAAGCAAACTAGATTTTGAAGCAGCCATTATCAAATACATATATATATTTGATATCCATTGCTAAATAAAAAGAATTTTTATTTGCTCATTACTTCTTCATTCCATCTTTTTTAATAGCATTTTATTTCATTCAACTTTTAGCAGATTATAAGAGAAATTACATTTGATGAATAAACCATAAAATATTCATATATGATGTTCTACTGAATGAATTACAACTGAAGATTAAACAAATTTAGTTTGGCTTAAATGTGTAATATCATAGACATTGAAGAACGCATTTGAAATCATTTTAATTTTTAAAGTTTCAAATACCTCAATTACATGGTAATATTACTTTTCTCCATCTGATAATGGAGGTGAAGGTGGAGAGATTGGAGGAGATTCCACATGTGGTGGCATTGGGGGATTTCCTGGGACTGATGGAGGTGGATTTGGTTGCGTTGCTGGTGGTGCTGGAGGAGGAGGAGCTGTAAATTTAGGCATTGGAGCTGGAGGAGGTGGTGGAGCAGGAGCACTTGTAGGTGGAGGTGGAGGACCTGGTGGACGCATCATGGGAGGTGGAGGAGGAGGAACAAAATTCATATTCATTGGCGGAGGAGGTCTTGCTTGCATATGCTGAAACTGATTCATTGGTGGTGGAGGCATGGAAGGAAAACTAGGAGGTATACCACTTGGTGGAGGTGGTGGTGGAGGCATTCCCATTGGTCGAGGAGGAGGTGGCATCATCGGTGCAGGCGGAGGAGGAGGAGGCATATTTGGAGATGGTGCACTTGGACGTTGAGCTGGCACTGGCCCTGATGGAATATTAGGTGGTGGTGGAGGCGGAAGCTTGATAACTTTGGGCTCTACTTTAAAACTAAACTGAAGAAAAAATTGTTTAGTTTCTTTGTTCCACATAACCCAAAATTTGCCTTCACTTTTATCAACTTCCCGACTTGGCACTTTAAATGCAATGGTCTCGTATGGCTCAGCAGCAAATAACAAATACTGCCAACGACGATCTGGAGGTTCAACCTTCTGCTCATAAGCAGACATAAAACGGTGCCTTGGGGCAATACCTTCGCCAATTTCAGGATAATCTATCTGGAAAAGCAAGCTCTGTTGCCCTGTTTCTTTTTCTCTTTGTTTAGTAACTCTGTAACCTGGACGTCCAATCTTGGCAAATTTCTTTATGTCAACACGAGGTTTGGCAGGTGCAGGCTGTTGAGGGGATTCCTTAGCTTCTTTAGCTGCTCGCCGTGCCAGATTGGCTTGATGTTTCTTACCTTGAGTATGTGCCAAATAACTTCCTTCATTGTTGTGAAGAGTAAGACAAAGTTTGCATTCATAAGAACCTGTAACATATAGAAAATTAATTTCAGAAGTTTTAATAAAAGACAGCAATAAAAATTAATACAAACACACACATACAAATGCATCAGTGAGACAAACACAGCACAGAGCAGTAAAATACCGCAACAAAATATCAAAAACAACATGCCTTAGTATTCCAATACTGCCAGTCTATTAACCCAGTATTAAATAAGCAGAAGCCAAAGTGGAAAAATTAAAATTAGATGCCCTAATACCATACATTAATTAAATTTCATTTTTTAGGTCATATATAACATGAAAAGTTATCAACAACTAAAATATATTCCTATACATTAAAATGGTTGACCAAGTCAAATGACTTCTACATATATTTTGTTAGAATGTTTGTGAAATAATATAAAATGAAATAAGCTGACTAAAATTTGTTTAGATAAAAATGAAAGAAAATGAAAGTTCAGTTTTGTGTAATGAGCTTTCATTTTCTTTCATTTTTGTAATGCTTTGAAATAAACATTACATCCTCGTCTAATATGTACATATCTTTATTTGCTTTCTCATTTATATATATTTAAACTTGCTTCCTCCCTCAGTTTCCTTAATTTATACTGCTTAGATTTTTAACTTTGTGTAGAGGAAATCTAATAAAAATCATCTATAATTTAACATTATAAAAGACAATTTGACATACTTATTTTTATATTACAAAAATTAAATATTGATAAAAATTTAATAACTTGTTCATTTTTTGCTGACCTAAAATCTACGCAGACTCTTAGCTGCCAAAACAGATATTATTAAAGTAGTGATTTTTGGCACCACATTCATATGCTCAGTATTGATGCAAGCTAGTATATTCCACTAATAACTGTATTTATAACTGTCTAAAATAAGTATTTTACTATGGTAAAATATTTTTTTTTAAGACTCCTCCTTAGAAGTCTCTAAACTTCCATTATCTGAAGATTAATGCTATGCTACTTCAGAAAAGAATTTTATTCTCTTCCATTAATGCAGCAGTGGCCAAAATGAGTAAAAGTCCACCATAGATGAACCTTATACTGCAAACTGTTTAAAAATTTGACTTAACATTTTAAACTTTAAACATAAAAATTATAATTATTATAAGACCAAATATAACTGAATGAACTTTAATTTTCACTTCGATAGTAATGGCTCCTTATGCTGACTTGTCACTTCAATCTGTCAGGACTGAGTGTTCGGTGCATATTCTTGGCGAACATCTTTGTGTAAATCTTTAAGAAGGACTTAAAATCCTCTTTTATTAAACCACAATTATTTACAGCCACTTCTCAACTCGGGAGGGATACAGAAAATAATGACCGCCACTTGGGTCTAAACTGAGCAATCAAATAATTTAAACTAAATATAGAAATTAGTCGTCGTTGCTCACAGAGCTATGAACGCGAGGTTGGCCTCTAAACTAAATGGTGCGTAGCAAGGTTTAACTAATACTAATGCACTTAGATTTACTTCAATAGGTAATAGTGTAACAGCACTAAGGCTTAGAATTTAAATACTAGCTGATCAAGCGAACGTCGAACAGAGTAATAGTGGTCTGAGAGTAACAGTGGTCTGAGACTAAAAGCTCTCTCACACTGAGAGGTTCCTACCTCTTGTTTAAATAGAACTTGGCTCCACTTCAAATTAGCATAAAGCTGAAACACGCGCTTTTCTAATGGGAAGTTGAAATAAGAACAAATAGAAAAAGGCAAATTAAAATAAAACTTTGTTAGTTTAACTAAAACCTTACAAATCTAGTCAAGTTTACTTATATAGTTAGTCATCTTAAGATGAATACAATCATCTGGATTTTAGGTCACTTGGAACTATTAAATTGCTCATAATTCTATAAATACTGCATGCAGATTAACTAAAGGCATAAAAACCTTAACTGGAACACAAGACCAACATAATTCAATCATTTTTTAAAGCAAAAAATGCACAATTTACCAACATATAAGAATAAAAAAACTGAGCTCACCGAGGTGGGTGGGTGTATATATGTAGATAGACAGACAGATAAACTTAAAGCATTTAAAGTAAAAGTAAATTGGAGTCAAAGCAAAGCAATTCCTCTACCATGTTAATACATGTTTTGTGTGGTCGATTGCAACAAAAAAAGGGTGTTGTGCAACTAGATGTTATAGCAGTCCCATATACAAAATTTCAATGTTCTACAGCTAATGATTTTTGAATTATGCGAGATACACTCATCAGAGATAGAAAAGATAAAACTTTTCAAAAAAAAAAAAAAAAAAAAAAAAAAAAAATAGAAACAAAAAAAAAAAAAAAAAAAAAAAAACCTTCTGAACTAATTTTGCAAACCATTTTGGAAAAAATAGTTCTTTATTCTGTCCATATGTACAGATGTCATGCAAAAAAAATCATCTAAATGGATTTGAGAGAGAGCAAAATGAGTAATTTCATTGAAACATGATAAGTGAAACTTTTCGTGACATTAATACTTTCTTTAATTCATATTATGAAGTAAAACGGGCTCACAATATTACAATTTCGAAAATAACTCATTTTCATAAAATAGCAATATAACAGTTCCGAAAATGACTCATTTTCATAAAATGATTAACTCATTTCCTTTAGAATTATTCTCCCATATAAACTGAAAAAAGAAATTTAAGAAAAAAAGTCCTACATCCACCGATTTATTGCCTGCACCTAGCTAACTGTTTAGTTAACTGAGCTATGTTTTTTGCGAGATTAGTGAATCGGTTTATAAGCCAACCTCCACAATACAGCTTAGAAAACACTACACAGAAATACACAGTAACTGTCTGAAGAATGAAAAAGTTATTTTTTATATGCCTTGTATCATTTCCTTTTAATTTAAAATATAATTAATGTATATTTTATTATACATGAAACAAAAAGAAATTGCTTTTATATTTGTTTCCTTATTTATCTCTATTCAAACTTTTTTAAGATAAATATAATGATTTTTTTTTAATGGCCTGATATAAATTATGTACCAAGAAACGTTCACCAGGAAATTAACATAAATTCGGACACAGTACTTGTAGCTCTTAAATAAATGTACCTCAAGTCCTTTAAAAAATTAATAAAAAGAAATATAAAAAAATTTCTTTTTATTTGGATGGTCCTGATTCTACTACATCAAACTGCACAAATAGTATTTTAAAGAATTTTCATCTTAAACCTTTTTAACTTGCAAAATTTTGTATAATTTTTATTCTTTTGAGCAGAAAAGTTAATAATGTAGCTGTATAATTTTTTTAAGTTACAGAATTCACGTTTAGTTGCTTATGAAGAAGGCTGCCTTTCTGCTTTCAGAAAATGGTAATACTAATAAAAAGCATTTGAAATATTGTATTAATCACTAATGCTTACTATTTTATGAAATTACTTTTAATGAATTAAAAAACTTATATTTTCATATATGAAAAATTAAAAAAATAATGATTAATATTTTAATCAGACTAATTTTAATAAAGAAACCAATTTATTCAATTTGTACTTTATTTATATCTTCATATTTTTACAAAAATATTAGCTTAAAATTAACCTTCAATGTTTAAAAACAAAATCTGACGTTGTCACCATGCGACTTAGCTTTGCATGGCCTATTTAATTATGCACATATTTTGATGCACTTGAACTTATTTCCTCGAATTATTTTAACTTAACTAACTGGTCGCTCAAGGCCAGTTAACAATGATATCAAAAACTGCAAATTTTGAAATTAAATAGCCTGGTTAATTTTTGTAGCACGAATGTTAACCTTTTATTTTTTCATAACAAGTATAAACACATAACATAAATGTATGTATAGGAAAAGGAAAATTGCATTAAAAGAAAGATTTCATTATTTGTGCAAAATTCATCATTAGTCCAAAGGGGCTTTGTCCCTGAAGGACTACTGTTTCCTTTTTGCGATTTTGCATCATAAACATTAAATGTCGGTTCACTTTTCAAACTGTTGCCACCAAATATTACAGCCCTGTATTATATTTAAAGAAATTAAATAATGAAGAATGTGCATAAATGTATGTATGTTTCTTGCATTGTGATAAAAAAACGGTACTCAGAGCCATCCAATTTTTAATGACATAATCCTACTACAAATATTGGATTACAGCCCTGTATTATATTTAAAGAAATTAAATAATGAAGAATGTGCATAAATGTATGTATGTTTCTTGCATTGTGATAAAAAAACGGTACTCAGAGCCATCCAATTTTTAATGACATAATCCTACTACAAATATTGGCATCTGGAAGCATAAATTTGGAATTTGTTTTATTATCTATTTCATATTTTGTAAAAGTTTTTTTGATTACAAAACTCAATGATTTCAAAGCGAGCAATGGCAACACTATACGAAAAAAAAAACATTTTTATCTCCAGCGTGTGAGACTGTGTATGGGAAATTCTAAAGATACACTCAGTTTAAAATTATTTTGTGATTTTGTTCTGAATTTTATGGTTTAAGTGCGAAGAACATGATATTTAATAAATAAAGGTAACACACAAAATGTTAAAAAAAAATACTCCTTTGGACATAATTTAAAATCTGGAACATTTCAGATTTTATTTATTTATTTTTTTAATTTGACACTGCCCAAACATCAATATTTTAATCATTTAAAACACTTCTGTAACTGGAAGTATATGACAGCGGTTGCAAAAATACAGGCTGAGTAAGGAGACACTTAATAAATAAAGGCCGGGTAAGGGAACAATTAAACACACTGTATTCTTTAAGCCAGCGTTTCGCAAATGTTTTTCACGTGGAGACCACTTTTATAAATTAGAATGTTCTGCAGATCATCTTATTCTTGTCCCATTTGAAAGCAGAATTTTAACATAAGCTCCTACCAGTATATTTACTATAAAATATAAACACTCAAAATTCATTGAATTTTATATCAATAATAAGTTAATATAAGAAAAATTGGTAGTTGCATATAATCAAGTCAACCATCAAACTTCAGCTAAGCAGTGCAAATAGTGCCAATTATGTATATATTCATATAACACCTGCATTTATGCTTTACATAACTTTGATACTCAATAAGCTTCTTTTGTTTTTATGAACAAGGATATAAATTACTATTATTGCTACATTTTTTTTCTTTATTTTGAAAATAATGAGTTTGAGGGCTGAGGAATCATAATTTGTGACTGCATTCACAGCAGCTTCACAAACTTGCATCCATAGGCTCATTCACAGCAGGTTGAAAGAAGTTTTTGTTAATTACATTAAAATGAAATTTGGTACTTACGTATTAACACAACCAGGCCAAAATTCGCATAAATCCCCAAATTTGGCAACCCTACGTGTCATACGTGGTTTTTCGTAAAGAAATTATTTTGCTTACTGGTTAGATTAAATGCCCTGAAATACATTAACTATGGGTATTTGGGATCTGCCTGCAAGTGAAAAAGATGCTGTTGAATTGTTGCAGAGATATGGAATCATACCGAATGAACGTACTTGTAAAAATTCTCATAAAATGAAACTGTATTTTGGAAAGCAAATCTTCTGGAAATGTAACGTCGAAGAGTGAAATCAACACTTGGGTGTGAGAACCAGAAACTGGTTTGAAGGTAGCCGAATTTCATTTGTGACAGCTGTGCGCTTCATTTATTGTTGGTGTAAAGAGTTAATTAAATTTTGTACAGAAGAGATGGGAATTGCTGATAAAACTGTTATAGATTGGAATAATTACATGCGCGAGATATGTGCCCTTGAAATGGATGAAAAAGAAAGTAAATAGGCGGCAAAGGACTTATTGTGGAAATAGACAAAAGTTTATTTGTAAAAAGAAAAAATAACAATGGGCGTGTACTACCACAGCAATGGGTTTTCGGTGGAATTTGCCGAGAAACGAAAGAGACTTTTTCGGTTACTGTACCTAACAGAAGCGCCGTTACCCTCATGGAAAAAATTTGCGAAAATATCGAGGAAGGAAGCATTATTTATTCGGATTGCTGGAAAGGATACAAGACAAGTGAATTGGAAAATGCTGGCTTTCTGCATGGAAGTGTTAATCACAAATATAACTTTGTGGATCCCAACATGGGCGTTCACACACAACATGTAGAGCGCATGGGGGTCTCAACCAAATGGCGCAACAAAAAACAGAGAGGAACAGCTCGTCGTCATCTTGACTCATACCTTATCGAATTTATATAGCGCCAAGCTCGAGCTGTTAATGGCGAAGACGGTTTTCAATCAGTGCTAAAAGCAATAGCCAAAAGATTTTCGCCGAAAAAATAATTCTGTAACTTATTCAAATTCGAAACCGGAAGGGTTTAATTGATATTTTATATTTTAAAACAAAATAATATAAAAAACTGTATTAAAAATTATCTGTAATTAATAAATGTACAATTTCTTTCTATTCATACTTTTTTACTCAAACTTACAAATCGCGCCAACCCGGTTGCGATAATACGTAAGTACCAGAAATTTTAAGGTAATTTGATTTTATTCGGTTCATGATTACAAAAATTAAAATCAAAGTTTATTGTATTATTAACATTAAAATCACGCATTATTATTATTATTATTTATTTACAGAGCTCCTTTCTAAAATACTTTCTCAAATATGAGATGTTTTTTCAGCTTCTGAGAGATATCTTAAATGAAAAATCATAGTCACTCTATAATTAATGCTCTATTAGATTCATTTCAAATTACGGAACCTTTTATTTTAATAGTGAAATACATTAAATATTGCTGCTGATTTCTGATTTTCATGCACTTAAATTTCTTTGAATATTTCTGAAAGAGATAAAAAAAAAAAAAGGTTTGTTTATACTTGTACAGTCAAATACCAAAAATCCGCCGACCTGAAATCCGCACTGCCTCTCAAAATGTAAACATTGAATTTATAGGTTCCAGAAACCGCAGAATGGAGAATGAAATACCGAAGAAAAAATATTTATCCAATAATGACGTCATAATCACCGAATAATAATGATTCTGTGTTAGTGGCAGAAAAAAGATCTTAGCCCAGAAGTGGTTTTTAGTATGGATGATGTGTTCAGATGAGCCAACACTGCCATAT
This sequence comes from Stegodyphus mimosarum, assembly GCA_000611955.2. Classification (NCBI taxonomy): domain Eukaryota; kingdom Metazoa; phylum Arthropoda; class Arachnida; order Araneae; family Eresidae; genus Stegodyphus; species Stegodyphus mimosarum. The sequence continues at coordinate 141,996 of KK117703.1, forward strand.
CAGATAACCGATGACGAAATCATTGGCTCTGTTTCGAAGTCGCCACAGCAAGAAAACGATTCCGACACCGACACAGATAATGAATTTGATAGGAGTGAGAAAATATCTTTTAATGAGGGTTTGGAACAAGATGAAAAATACCTAAAATGTTTAGAACAACAGAGCTGTGTCACAGACAAGAGATTGTGACCCTGTAGAATTTACAAAAAAAAAAACTTACTCTGGTGCACCTAAACTTTTAAAACAAACTTCTATCAGAAAAATATTTAAAACAAATTAAAAAAAAATTAAATATTTTATGCTTTATTAGTATGCCTTATTTTTACATTTTACATGTCTCTATTGTATATGTCTTTAATGCTTTAAAATATTCCTGCAATCACTAATATAAATGAATAATATAATAAATATATACATATAATAATTTAAGGCATATATTAAAATAATACAATAATGTATATTATTGTACATAATAATTCAAGTAAATGTATCCAATATGCCTTATTTATTTTGCACTTTTAGTCTGAATATTATGATTTGGCTTTTCTGTCCTGAAATCCGCACAACCTCTGGTCCCAAGCATTGCGGATTTCTGGACTTCTACTGTATATGAATTGTTATAAAATACAAGGAATAATTCTTTTAATATTTAATCAAAATTTTTTACTCTCGATTTAAACAATACACATTCTAAAAATTATATTTTAGTACTTGTTTAAGTATTGTGACAAATAATGTGTGCGTGCAATTAGCAAATTTCCTTTTCTTCTTCTTTCTGGAGCTTCCAGATCCCTAGGACAGGTCAAGTGAAACTAATCAAAGGGTATTTTTAGACTGCATCCCTGCAGTGTATCCACTTTCCTGTCTTGTAACAAAAGAACAGGGAGTCCTCTGCAAGATACCATTGAAATAAAACACATCTTGCATAAAAGAAGCTTTGGACTTTCCTTTGTTTAAAAATATGACTGTAGTGTTGCTTTGTATATTAATTCAAACCTTATCATAACCTAGAATTCATTTTTTAAGTTTTAAAAATAATTATCAACAAGTCAAAGAATTGCACAAATAAATAAAATTAAATTTAAAATAAATCTAAAAAGACAACCTATCTTAATGTCTTTCTTCGGTTCTGTGCTTTACAACACTTTCTAACAGACTGTTTTCCATTACGAACAATTCTTGCTTAAATAGTTTTACAAATATATTTGTATACAGAATTTCAATTTATATTTGCAATTAAATGTTAAGGTCATTATTAATTAGATAATACTTATCATTATTAAATTTATATGTATATATATATAACTAGATTTTTTTCATAGTAGCATTCCCAGGAGTTTAATGAATGAATAAATTCATTTCCAAATATATTTATAAAAAATAAATATTTACATATTTAGTTAAAATGCATGCTTTTTACAAGGATATACATAAGTACTCGTATATATTTAGTATTATTCATTTCCAGCATTTGCTAATACTTAATTTCTACATTTACATTACATTCATACATTGCTAATACTAATTTCTACATTACTACATTTTTTTACTAAAGTAATTTACAACTTAGCATATATCAAAAATTTTTACATAAGAACTATATATAAATATAAATTGAATGAAAATTACATTTGTAGGGTTTATTTTAATTTTTTAAAATTATCCTTATTATTATTTTCTAAAATCCTTTATTTTCTTATTTGCCACCTGCATTTCCCTCCCAGAATGAGTTTTCAGGATTATGTTTTATGCAAATGAGGTAGAAACCAGTATTTGAACTGAAGTCTGAGTCATTTCACTAGAAGGGAGTAGAAGAGTGTCTTCTGCCTTCCAGCAACATTGTTACTACTAATGTAATCTTAGTGTTCTTCAGCTGTACTGCTATCTGTCTTCTAGTATTTGCTGGTGATCTTAAATAAAGGCCAACTCTATTAGTTAATTCTGTGTAACTTTGGATGGTTTATTTTAGTTAATATTAGAATTGTCTCATAATATCCATCTTCAGTAAAAGCTTAAGTGAAGTCTTATTGTAAGCCTGAGAAGGGGGCATCCATTTGTCTGTTTTAAGTTGGAATAAAGGGTAAATTAACCCTTCTCTGGACTCCTTACTTTCTCTGCGAAAAGTCGCTATACAGTTCTTAAGTATTCTAGCTTTCAAGGAACACTAATTTAGCTACAATATTACACAACCATTATTTTCAATATGCACTTCGAAATCAGTTTTCCTTTTAATGTTCTCCACAAAAGCATCTCAGTTAGTCATAGCCCTTGCATGTTTTACCCTATTTAAAAAACTTAGCATAGTGTTTTATGTGCCTAATTACAAATATTTTAACATGTATAATATTTTGCACTTATACTAAATGTTATGTGTTCCATTTTGATATGTTCTGTGTTGATGTATATTTTCTTTGAAACTACTCCTGTGCTCTGTTAATAAATACTTTTAGAGCTAGCCACCATTTATGTTTACAGAAGAATGGTTACAAAATGATTATTGAGAATAAATATGAAATGATACAAGATCAGGGCTGGCACTAAATTTTATAAGTTAATGAAGTAATGGGCAACAAAATTTAGGCCTGGCAAAATGTTTAGAATTTAGGGGAGGCACTGGGCAGCAGAATTCAGGATCCACAGACATTGCACCAAGTAACAAAATGTCGGTGTACCAGGTAATTACACATATAAGATGAATCTTTAAAATTCTCAGTTTTCCATTTCTTTATCAAAAGAAAAATTCTTTTTTGCAGATGCCTGTCCAGAGGACAAGATTAGATAAGAATGTAAAAATATATTTATGGGTGCCCCTTGCAGATAATTGGCGATACATGGACACCAAGTTTGTGCAATTCTTTGACTTGTTATTTTGGCTTTGCATAGCAGCAATCTTTTCGCCAAAAATCGCCACTACACAAATCCAAATTAACAAGTCAAAGAATTGCACGGACTCTGTATCCATGTACACATCAACCTATTTTCACTTAAAAAAAATCATAGAATTACACAAACAAGGCATTGCACACTCCATTGACTTTGTCCATGTACACATCGATCCACATTCACTTATAAAAAGTCAAAGGAGCAGCTAACAAAAAATATACAATCTCAATAAATCAAAAAATGAAACAACATAAAAAAGGAAATTCATATTAGCACTACACAAAGGAAGTATCCACTTGCCTTATTTACAAATTTCTGTGTCTTCAAGTCAAACAAAATTCCTTAACAGCATCCAAAAACTTCCTGATATTATCTATGCTAGAATCTGTATACTGGCGTTGCCACATAAATTCACAAAAATAGGAATAAAAAATATCCTCCAACATTCGACCATACACATGTCCTTCCTACAAACAGGACACTTATAATAGCTACTACGTAAAAATTCATTTACACACCAGTCAATTAATGTTTTTTTCCCTTTTGTTCCAAATCGTACAGAAACTTCAAATTAATATTACCACATTCAGCCATTTTACCATGTAAACCACAAAATAACAACATACTTCTTATCCAAAATCCGACACACAAAAGTCTTTCCAAATCTATTCCTATTACTAAATTCACTGAAATCACGCAATCACTGTTGTTCCGCACATTTTCCATGATATAAGAAATTCGTCACAAATTTCCTATAACACACCTTCATTATGCGTTAATACCATGAAAACATCCTTCTTTGGTTACATTTTTCTAGAACCTTTAGAGTCATAGATCTATAAATCTTGCTTTTAAATCCTGTAAGCCTTCTGAGGTGCAAGGTCTAAAAATTATCCCTGCTAACTCTGTAACAACATAAAGCCGGAAGAATTTTGAATAAAAAATTCAGAAAAGAAAAGTGTAAAGTGAATTTTTAAGAGGAAACTAACACACATTTGAATATTCTGAGACAATTAGAAAAATGAAATTAATTTTAAAATAACTTTTTTTATTTTGTTATAAAGTGCTTCAGAAACAGTTTCACAGCATTTATTATTTTATTTATTTTTCAGAATCAAAATGTTTCTAGGTGGAACAAACTGGAACAACAAAATGGAAAGTAATGTTATTTTGAAACATGACATGGGGAAATAAATTTTAATGCAATTTCTTAGTTACAATTTTAATATTTTAATCATTATTTTAATGCTATTTTTTAATTTTATTATGTTTGTAAAAGAATTCATCGAAAAATTGGTAAACATCTGGATCAAAATTTTGCATACAAATTGTTCTTGAAATCACCAAAATGTTCATAAACTGTCAAATTTAGTATTGCATAATAAAAAAAATCATATCTTAAAAAGGGAAAAGATGTTATCGATGCACTATTTTATGAATTTATTTATTTCTCAAAAAAGGAATTATTTCAATCTAGCCAAGGCCTCGTGCCTTATTAAGAATTAGGAAAGAATTCAAATGATATCCCATCAAATATATTTGGTAATGAATCGAAAAATATTCCTTCAAGATGTTAATTCACACTCAAAAGGGCAATCGTAAAAGAAAAAACAGAAATGTCAGATGAGTAAAATTAAGGATATTTTGCTAGAGCTGAAATTAAAGACCTTTTAAGGACCAAAAAACCCAAGGACATTATGTACTTTTTAGGACAATACAAACTTTTTCAGATTTCTCATAAAATTTGTGCTGTATATGAACAATAGGCTGTTTCTGATGGCTCAGTTTGAAGGTAGTTGGGTTATGGGTTATTCAATTATGGCAAAGCACCCGAGGGCTATCTGCCTAAGGGGAGGGATGCCTTTGTGGAGGATTTTCTAAGGGAAACTGGCTCGTATACACATTATACATGGGGAAAACCATGAAAACGCCCATGCAGCCAGCCCGTTCACGAGATTCGAACCTCGGACCGAACTACCAGTGTTCAGCGTCTTTACTGCTCGGCCGCTGGTGGGCCTTGAAGGTAGTTGGAATTTCAGCCTTAAAAAATGATACTGATTCTGGAGGATCATTCTCTATAAACAAGTATCTGTTAAAACAGCTATTGCTGAAATTCCACATTATACAATTCAGGCACTATCAGAACAGACTGAATATTCCAAAAAATACAATATATTATAAACTGAAGAAGATTGAGTAAGCTGCCATTATGTATAGATACTCCATATTTTAATACAGCAAAATATACTTCCTCAAGTTTCGGGATGTGGTTCTTTGCTGCAAAAATATAAAGAAATTCCTTTTTACTTCCTTGTACGAAGTAAAAATGAAGTATTGTAATTGCGAAAAATTTCGGGCATCATATTTCAACAAAATCATCCATTCTGACCAATATCAAATGCAATTTAACAATGCTTTTGCATGATATCTGAATGTAAGGACATAACACAAGACTTCCCCCCCCCCCAAAAAAATATAAAACTGATTTAAAACGGATTTTCAAGAGATTTTTTTCGTGGCATCTGTGCATATGTATGTATCTTGCATAACTCAAAAATGAGTAGCCTCAGAACGTTGAAAGTTTGCATATAGGACTGCTATAACATGTAGATGTGCATCTCCTATTTTAGTTGCAATTGGCCACACCAAAAGTATATAAATACATGTATATATATATACACTCTGTTACTCAGCTCAGTGAGCTCAGTTCTTTTATTCTTATATGTTGGTAAATTGTGCATTTTTTGCTATAAAAATTATTGAATTATGTTACGGTTTTTGTGTCCTTTAGTAAATCTGCATACAATGTTTGTAGAATTATCAACAATTTAAAAGTTGTTTCAGTGTGGCTAAGCCTAATAATTTTTCATATGGCAGCCATATTTGTTTACATTTGAAACTCAGCAGAATAGTGGATTTGTTGCCAATCTAGAGAAATTAAGCTTCGCAACAACAAAGATAATGCCTCCTTTTATTACATTTCCCCTTTTATTATTGCGAATTAAATCATGCTTAATCCATTCTGGAACTTATTCGAGGAAATACGTATTTAAGATTTACTTCATAATTTCTAATATAGATATTTTGAGTTTTTATGTATTTTTACCCCATCACGGAGTGAGAACTGAATTAATCGAATAAGAAATACCGAATCGTCTGTGAAAAACTGTTTCTTTTTTGTTTCTTTAATTTCTTTTATACATCATTTTAGATTTATTATAGTACTTGAATAGAACATGTGACAATGATTAGATAATTCTTCAGATGATATACACAATATCTATGCATTCTGAGTTATAAAATGAATGAGATGTAACGCTGTTAAGTGAACCTGGCGCCAGAGTGTCACTATGGTAAACAAATATCGTGAATTTTATAGTGCATTTATTCTATTGTGGCTTGTGCACTATCGGGAAAGTAGATTTAATTCAATACAATAAGTTAAAATGGAGTGCAAAATGCATATAATTTAATATTCCGTACAAGGAAGTTATATCGTGTACACAACAGATTTTTTGAAATGGTAAGGAGGGTAGTTCCTAAAAAGTAACGCATCTTGTTTAGTGGAAGTACCGAGGCATTGTACACAATGAATTGTCAACAAATCAGACATATTTAAAAAATATGTTTCCCAACAGACAGTTTTAAAAGCAGAAACTGAAGCAAAGAACCCAGAACTGACCAAACATCAAGGTATTTCTTTATATCATGACAACCTTCCACCTTACATTTTGATGAAAAGTCAGGTAAAAACTTATTCAGTAAGGCTAGGACATTTTGTGTTGCCTCTCATATCAACTAGATCTTGCCCCCACCTCAATTTTCACCTCTTCAGGTCACTTCAAATTTCGCTGAACAGCCTGGAGTTTATTTCTTCAGAGAGTGTCAAAAACAGCTCAATAACTTCTTTACAAATAAACCTAATGAGTTTCTCAAAAAGGAATTCCCAAGCTGCCAAAGAGATGGTAAAAAGTCACAGGGAGAACAAAAATAGTACTTAAATTAATTCAATGAAATTTCTTACGTCTTTACACTACTTCAACTGTATTTATCATCAAAAACTTACAAAACTTTTCAAATTACCCATAAAAGCATTCACATTATATAAGCATTTACATTAATGTAAGCATTTTATTACATGAACATTTAAATTACATTCTCCATGTCAAAATAAAGAATGAAAGGCCCTTCTGCATTACCCCACTCTTTGTGAAACTTGGCAGAGATCCCGCAAAGGTACAATCATTCCTATAGAATACTTAGTATATCATTCCTATAGAATACGAAGTATTCTATAGCAATCATTCCTATACAATACTTAAGAAGCTGACGCCTCTCTATTTAATAACCAAATATTCGACATGTTTCTTTGCAAAAAGATTTTCTTCAATTTTGAATATTTTGCTAGGCCTTCTGATTTTAACCAGAAGCTCTGTTTAGAATATTTTGACTAAAAACTTCCACAGGTAAATGTTCTAATCTATTATTGTTTTGTAACTGACAATACTGTATCCATTATACACATTTTTTGATAACAGAATCCCATACTGATCATAGAAAAAAATTGTACGTAGTTATTGGTTTATAGAAGGCAGGTGCTAAATTTTAATCATTATTTTTCAAAAATGCAAGAAAAAATACAGCAACAGCAATTAATTTATATCCTTATGATTCTTCGAGAATCAGAGTTGCATCAAATAAAAGAGCAGTTATTACGAGTATGTTATTCGGTCTGCTTATCCATAACTGACCTAAACAGTGATAGTTTCATAGTTGACTGGATAATACATAATAATTGAATTAATTTTGATAGTTGGTATAATAACTGGATGGTGTAGATATTTTGATAGAAATTTGTGATCTTGGGTGATCCTTTTTACACTGATCATCAAAATTAAAGGATAATGGCAGAAATCAAACGTAACTGATACTTAATTAAAAATCCTAATAGATATTTGTACAAAGGTATTGGTTGACATAAATTACAATGTTTGGTTGGATCCTAGCAGAGCCCACACCCTTGGCGCGAATGATTTTGGTTGGCGATAATTGCGCCAATCTTGGTAACCCTACTTTGATATATTAGATATGGCAAACCTAACTATTTCCAGAATTTTCGTATTCGGCGGGTATTCCAAATTTTGCCATTTTGTAGTTGGTCATCGAGTTGGAAGTATGGCTGCTTGAGTGAGCGAGTATACATCAGAATTTTTTACTTTGTTGAATGCGAAAGGTAATAAAGAATTTATTCAATGGTGTATGAAGGAAGGATTGATTGCTTCGAATTATGAACGTCCTAAATGTAATGAGCGAATGGGATTATACGAACGAAACAGTGTTGTTTTGGATGGATTCGAATGGAGATGTCGGAAAAAAGGTGTGAATGTGCATGATGTTCGTAGGGTGAAAATGCGCTTTAGCCCACTGCTTGGCGATGTTTTGAAAATCACCAATTCGGCGCGTTTCTGCGAAACGTCTTTGCAATTGCAACCTTCCCGACACGCTCCTATTGTAAACAAAACATAGAATTCTAAAGCATAAATTAGTATGGAAACTGTTGCCACAAAAAGATAATAAAATAATATGCAAAACGAACATTATGATCATTAAAATATTTGTCAGTTAGATTTAAATTAATTATTTACATTTTATGTTGTAATACTTACACATTTTATGCCGTTACATAACCTTCCCGACACGCTCCGCGAAAACGTAACCAAAATGGCATCGAAGAAAAAAGGAATTTTTTTTAAAAGGGCATTAAAATTACAAACGATACCATGTACACACCGTTCCGTTTTAACTTTAAAAAAAATCTGCGAATTGCACAATGTAGGCAACGTACACAAATGAACAAAATAAGCTAAAATAACGAAAATAAATTACAAGAAAATGCCATGTGCACAGCGTTCCTTTTAAACTTAAAAAAAACTTCAGCGAATTGCACAATGTAGGCAACGTACAAACAGTCAGCCATATTGGCGGATATACGGCGTTATCCATGTTGGCGCGTTTATTGCTCATTCTAAAACAACCGCCGCCAAGCAGTGGGCTAAAGCGCATTCCAGCCGTTCGTAGAAGTATAAGAAAGAATTCGCGGTTTTCCAAAAGTAAGTTGAGTATGTATGATATTTTGTGTGTAACTAAAATGTGGTTTGCAAGATGTATGAATGACTATGTTGTGATTTTCTATTTTAAATATATTTGATTAATTTCTGTAATGTTTACATATACTTTCATTACGCATCCACCGCATCCCGCTATATTCACTTGCCGCCATTGTAAGTGCTATTTTTTATCTTAAATATATTTCATTAATTTCTGTAATGTTTACACATATTTTCATTACGCATTCACCTTATCCCACTGTACTCACTTGCCGCCATTGTCGTTTTCGCTTGGTGCCATTTCGTTGTGCCTTGGCGCATTCTTTTTCAGTTTGTCGCCAAAGGTGTGGGCTCTCTTAGGATTCTACACAATGTTTATGTTTATATTTGCAAAACACTAAGACTGAAACCAAATTTATGGAAACTGGAAAATAATGGAAAAATTAAGTCACCTCTTGCAGAAAATTTTTCTCTTTAATATGGTGTATGGTCACCTCAGACAGATATGCATACCTTACATCTTGAAGCGTTGATCAAGTCTTGTAAAATTTTATGCCACTCTTCAAAAAGTGCACTTTGCAGCTCCTGGAGAGTTCAAGGAGAAATTTGGCATGCTGAAATTCGATACTTTGAGGCATCCCACAGATGCTCAGTAAGGTTCAAGTTGGGTGAGTAAGGTGGTCAATCCATTACAGTGATACTTTCTGTTTGCAAATATTCTCACACCATATATGGTAGATGAGGCTGAGCATTGTCATCCATTAAGAAAAACACTGGACCAAAAACATCCATAAAGTCTAACCTGGGATTCTAATACCTCGTCCACATATCTCCGAGTGGTTACTGAACCTCTTCAAAAGATATACAACTTGGTGTGGCTATTTGACATGATTCCTCCCCTAACCATTAAACCAACGTCGCAGAAACAGGATATTTTACGGACAAGAGAAGGCAAATTGCGTGTTCCTTCCTCTCCAGATTAAAACAAGCCCAAAATCAATGTTCAGACCATGTCTGGACTCATCAGTAAACAATACTCAGGGGACTGGGCCCAGGTACCGTTTACTAACGATGGCACCAGTTTAAACGAGTTCCTCTGGAAGCTATAACACATGGAACACAAATCACTGGTTTTTCTCGCATACCTCGTTAAGCCTTCGTGGAACACTAGAATGGCTAATTCGAGTTTTCAGCCTAAAGGTCTAAAACCAAATCTCTTGTAGTTGCTTCAAAGTTTATTCGAGCCGCCGTCAACAGAAAAGTCAGTCTGCTGACGCAACTGTTGCTCTTGGTCGCCCTTGACCAGGCTGTCTATCAACTGATCCAGTACTTAAAGAGCAGCTCCAAATTCATATAACACTGTATGGGATATTGAAATCTTGGGCGAACTCTATTTGTGTTTGACCTTCCCCAATTCTACCAATTATTCGCCACTTCTGACCTTCAATTAAATGATGTCTTTGAGCCATAACTACGGAATACTGATAATTCTCAGAAACCACATTCGCTTTAAACATTACAGATCGGAATTCCAACACGCACACATTGTTAATCACCGAATTTGCACATCCTCACTGCTAACATATACATGGAAGTGCAACTGTGTTCAACTGTTGCTTGCAAGCTCTACTTGTTCAACTTGTAAACTCTACTTGTGTTTGACCTTCCCCAGTTCTACCAATTCTTTGCCACTTCTGACCTTCAATTAAATGATGCCTTTGAGCCATAACTATGGAATACTCATCATTCTCAGAAACCACATTCGCTTTAACCCTAGAACACTAGTGTACGTAAATTTTACGTGCTGCCATCCTTTATTGGTTCCTTTCTGCCCTTTCCCTTTCACCTATACACTTGTTTGACCTTGAGTGCTTCGAGGTGTCATGTAGGTGGCTGCATGCCACATGGTTTGATTTTTTCGTCTGCGGTTCATTTGTCTCGGTTACATGAGCTAGAGCTCAGACGTAAATTTTACGTGTCACTAGTAATACGCGAAATTTTGAACACGTAAATTTTTCGTGTCACTAGTAATACATGACCTTTTAAACACGTAATTTTAACGTAGTCCTAGTGATAGCGTCGGTTATTTTTAAATTTGTGAGCGGCATATATAAACGTGTTTCGATTCTTATTTCATACTGTGTTCAAAAAATGGCGAAACGCCGCAAATATTTAACGAATGAAGAAATTCAAGCAATGCTTTTGGAATCTGATGAAAGTGAAAGTGGTGATAATGTTGAATTGGATGAAAATAATGATGACAGTGATATGATAGAATAAGATTGATCCTGATTTAGTGATTGATTCCCCGATACAGGAAATTGAGTGCAGCAGTGATATGGACAAAAGTAAGAAAAAGAAAGTTGAATTAAATGTTCAAAAGAAAAATAGAAAGACTACAAATATTGAAGATACAAATGAACAAGGACATATTATATTTCTGGATGCTGACAGAGTATAAGGAATAAATGGTTATGAGTGGCGTGCGAAAATTAATGACACCACTAAACAGAAAACCAGCGCAAAAAAAAATATAGTTCATATTGGACCAGGTTCAGCTGCTGAGGCTCGATTTGCTAAGGAACCAATTGATTGTTTTAATTTGTTTATTTCTGATGTAGTCAAAGAAGAAATACTTACTCACACAAACGCAGAGATAAACAGAAAGAAGATAGATTATGCAAATATTACGGATGGTTCCCTAAGTAATTTAAATTACGATGAACTGAATGCCTGGTTTGGAATATTAATACTTCCTGTAGCTTTAAAAGATAACCATTTGTCAACAAAAGTTATGTTTGATGTAACTTTTTGTAGTGGAAGGTATAGAGCAACATTTACTGAGAGACGCTTTTCATTTCTTTTGGATTGCTTAAGATTTGATGAAAAAGACACAAGGGAAGAGAGTAAAAAAACATAAATTAGCTGCTATTCGCCAAATATGGGAAATTCTTATTGAAAATTGTAAAAAATGTTACAAACCCAGTTCATACACGACTATAGACTAATATTGGGTAAAACAGCAAATAAAAACATATTTAGAAACATTTTAATGTAATATAAGTAAATAAAATGAATTTTAAACGAGCATGTAAATTTTACGTATCGCTAGTGATAGCGGCATATATATAAACACACTAGTGTTCTAGGGTTAAACATTACAGATCGGAATTCCAACATGCATCCATCGCGCATGCATTGTTAATCACCGAATTTGCACATCCTCACTGCTAACATATGCACGGAAGTGCAACTGTGTTCAACTGTATTTAATTAGCATAAATAACTACAGCACCGGGCACTGGTTGAACATTAACTTAATGAACATATGTGTTCTCAATATCCTTTAATTTTGATAACCAGTGTATGATTAAGTAATAATTACATAGAAGATATCTAATTTTAGGTAATCATCTACAAGATATACTTGTATATATGACAAACAGTATATCAAACACACTGAGGTGGCGAGGCTGAGACACTTACCATAAGTAAAATATGTCAAAGACACAAAATTAAATTTGTTTAATAATAAGGAAAGCCAAGGAAGTGATAAAAAATATTTTAAATGACTTTTGAAATCACCCTGGAACATTAAAATCTGTGAATACAACTTTGATGACAAAAGAATTTAAAATCATTAATATTCACAAGAAAACAAATAGATTATATTAGGATATATTTTAACAAAATTCGAAAGAGTAGAATGATTAGTAAATATTGGAAACATCATTAACATTTGGACAAGGATGGGGGAAAAAACTTTACCTAAATGGTTCTTCATAAAATAGGGATCTTTATTTAGGTCAATAGTTTCCAGGGCTAGCTGTCGAAGCCTCTCTCTCCTGTCTCGATTCGTTTCGGACCATGATGCAACACCTCCAGTACCCGTTTTGCCTCCAGCACGATGTTGGAAATCCATCTTTTGACTTACAACTATAAAAATAACATTTCATGTGATAAATGCTAAAAAATAAAAGATGAAAGAATAAAAAGATGTGCATGACAAAAATAATTCAAGATCATTAATAAGCACAAGAAAACAAACAGATTATATTAGAATATATTTGAAGAAAATTGGAAAGTATAGAATGATTGGTAAATTACAATAGAAGAGAAACACGCCAATGTGACAATCAAGTTCGCTGAAACAACCTTGTATTTTATCCTTCTGTTAGTTATAAGGTTGCACGGATTCTCCACAAATTCAATTTTCAAGGAACATGAATCTTATGTCCGAAAGGGCAAAATCAACGAGTCTTCAATAGCGTGTCATAGTTGGAAATGTAATCATAATTTTGACTTTGGATCTGCAAAAATTATCCAAAAAGCTTTTTCCGTTAGTGAATTGGATTTTCTTGAGGCTTTTCATATTCACAAAGATTTAGCAAGCTTAGTGAACGATTTTAAGTCTAATCCAGTCCTTCTATTAACATAATTCTTGATGATTATTTTTGCCGATAGATGGCGTTGCCACCTCGCTCGTGGTTCTACCCGAGAGTATATTAAGCCGTTACTCAGCTTTCTTTCCCTTTCTAGATATTTTCTTCTCCTGATGAGGAGGGACCTGTAGCTGCCCTCGAAATCGATTGAGTGTTTTTGTAAATGTACGCCAAATACAAGGTTGTTTCAGCGAATTTGATTGATTGGTAAATATTGGAAACATCATTAACATTTTGACAAGGATGGGATAATAGCTCAAGACATTTGGGTACCCTCTTTATGTTTATTACAGATCTGACGGAAATTAATATTTTCACCAAACTAAAATACAAATTTTTTTTAATTCTTTCATAAAAGAGTAATAACTGATTTAAATTTAAAATATATAACTACCAACAAGAACTTTACATACCTTAAAATTAAAACCTGAATTAACAAAAATAATATTTAGTGCATTTGTATCACATTTTTTTAAAAAAAAACTAAATCAACATTTAACTTTAGAACAAATTAAATCATTATTTAATTTCTTCATATCATAAAATTAGGAAAGCAACGATCTTGTCTCTGCCATAGATTTAGTCAAGAACTCAATTGATTTCGAAGGCAAACGGGCACAGGTCCCTCTTCATCAGGAGCAAAGAAATCTGCACATCTGGAAAGCAGTTCTGTGCGTTCCGTGCAGGTATGGCCGGCGATGTTTCCAGCTCGTGAGAAAATGCCCAGTGGGCATGTGACAGTAAGGCAGTCCAGACAGGTAATTAAAGTCAAAAGTGAAGGTAGTAATAGGGGTGGACGTGCATCACCGGCCAAAATAAGGCTTAAAGTAAAACAAATTGGACATGATCCATGGGAGCAGTAAGGCAACCTGAACTGCATGTTTATAGTATGCGATTAAAAGGACAGGAACAAGTCATGATATGCATGACGTAGGGTATCAGAAGAATTGTCAAATGATAACAGAAAAGTAACTAAAAAACTATTAATGAAGGGCACTGCTGGATACAGTGGGAAGCTGAAATCAGTAAAGTGCAGGTAATGACAAAAAATAAGATTTACTATGTGGGAAAGTTTGAGTCATGGGTCAGGTAGACCGCGAGCGGTCTGATATTTTATTCTTCTTCTACAACAACATAATTAAAAATGTTCAGTTTGGTCATATAAGCACATGATCTTGCCTTAAGAAATTACCATTCATCTTGTAGAGGTACTCTTCCACTATCTCAATCTGTAAGTCCTTATGAAGCGTGTGATTCGAAACAAAGTAATGCACATGTCATGGTCCTAAGTAGTTTATTCTGGTTGATCTGAAGTTTCTTTAAGTCTTTACTTTGGGCCGAAGCCCAGGCAGGCGAGGCATACACAAAGATTGGTCTGATAATGGCCATGTAAATATGCCTCTTTTGGTGTATATCCAGTTGACATTTAACAAGGGCGTTAATCTTTGAATGACCTCCAAGGTCCTCTGACATACTTTATGTGTTCCGTCCATTTGAAATTTTGAGTATATTGAATTCCTAGGTATGTAGCCTCAGTCACTAAGGAAGCTTCCATGTCGAATAGTTTTGACTTGTTGACTGGTGGTGTCCTAGAATTTTTCTTTTTAATTATTAATAACTACGATTTGTCAGCGTTAATTGCCACTCTCCACTTTGTATACCAATGCTCTAGGTATGACATAAAATTTTGAATCTTGTTAATTGTGAGGTCTTGGTTAGTCGACTTCACTGCAACTACGGTGTCGTCGGCATAACACCCAAGAAAGAAATTGTGATCTGTGCTGATTTTTGGTATGTCTGCAACATAAAACAGATAAATTATAGGTCCTACAATCGATCCCTGGGGGACGTCCGCGTGGATCATCTTTCTATCCAATGAGTCTTTTCCAATGCTTACAAAAAATTGACAACCTTTCAAAAAGGAGTTAATAATCCTGATGAGCTCCTGACTGAAATTTAGGCCAATGAGCTTGAAAATGAGCCCCTCATGCCAGATGTGGTCGAAAGCTTTTGGCACTTCCAGCATGAGTAAGGTGGCATTTTGGTGGTTGTGTAAGGCGCTGCCAATGAACTCGTTCAGTTAGTGGGTGCAACAGTCATATTTATACCCAGTAATAAAGGAATGAGAAGGTAGTGCCATCTGTTGGCAAAAACAGTAATAAAAATTGAAAAATTAAGTTAACAGAATTTTAGAAAATGATAGGAAGGACAGGACTGGACTTAAAATCATTAACTAAACAGATAAATCTTTGTGAACAGGAAAAGCTTCAAGAAAATCTAATTCACCAATTGAAGAAACTTTCTGGATAATTTCCGCAGACACAAAGCCAAAATGAAAATATAAAATTCCCAACTATGATTAGCTATCAAAAACTTGTTAGCTTTGCCTTTTCGGACATAAGATTCGTGTTTTTGATACAAAACTTTAACACTCTTTTAGTTTGGCTAATATTCTCAAACAATAGCGATACGATATGCTATAAATTTCCCATGAATTAAAATCAGAAATTGAATCTTTAATAGTCGAACGGTGGATTTTATTGATAGACAAGAAAACTGAACTTCTGGAGAATCCGTACAATTTTGTAACTAGCAGAAGAATGAAATGGGAGTAGAGTAAGGTTATTAATATTATTTCTATATATTAATGTGGAATTAAATGGAAGCTTTAAGAATCGAACTATGGATTTTATTGATAGACGAGAAAATAACCTGAAAATTGAACTTTTGGAGAATCCTTGTATAAAATAACTGACAGAAGGATGAAATGGAAGCATGACAAGGTTTATTTTAATGTTATTTCTAACACTGGGACGTCTTCTCTGATGGCAAGCTTAATTTTTTTTTTTTTCCTAAAGGCTTTCAATGGCCATGGGATAAAATACTTGGTCAATGGCAAATGATTTCAAATAACTGAGTTCATTGGCAAGCAAAGGTTCTGAGGACCAAACTTTGAGAGCACGAAATACATAATAGTAAAAAGATGCCATTTTTTTCTTAGCCACGTGACATGATTTAGCACGGGGTGGTAAACAAACAGAAAAGTGTTTAAACAGTGGTGCTGAAATCAGATTCATTATAACCTACAAAAATATCAAGGAAAGGAAGAATACTATCAGATGCAGTTTCAAAAGTGAACTGAATTGCTGGATCAATTGAATTTAGAGGGAAGCTGGGATAAATCTTTATTCCCATCAAAAACCATGAAACTATCATCTACATGGTGAATACTTTTGCAAATAACTTGACCTGAATATAATGTGTGCGAATAACAGCAGGTACAGGACTCTGAGGATTACTCATAGCTTCAATTTGGCAATAATATTTATTTTGGAAAAAAAAAGCTGGTTTGATTCAAAAAGACTTTAATAAGAGAAATTAACTCTTCAATTTGAGTATGGTTGAAATGGAATTCACAAAGCCTAGACCATATTGGAACACAGAAGAAAAACATTGTTGATGACTTCAAAAGAATTTTTACAGTGTGAATATTGTTAGAAAATAAAGGAGAAAGACAGAAACTAAATATTTGGCCAAAGGCATTCCTAAGTTGTAAGCTAAGTTGTAAATTGAAAAGGAATTCCAATTTATGGACTTTGGGCAAAAGGAATTCCAATTTGTGGACTTTGGGCAGAGCAGAAAACCTAACATGGCTACTAATAGGGGGAATGTTATTTTTTACACTTAGTAGTAGTATATGAAAATATTTAATAGCTCTTTTGACTTTTGTAAGAAGAGAAGTTTAAGGAACTTTAGGAACTGAGCAGTATGGGTCTTTCATTCATCAGTTTTAAGACTCCATCAAAGTATAAGGTGTTTGTCTATAACAACAATCTCTTTGCCCTTATCTGCTTTAGAAATTACAATGTTAGTATCTGAATGAATTTTACATAGGCCTCCCTTTCCTTTTGGTTCCTTTTCTTTGTGGTTGAAATTCATGTTATGAGTTAATTAAGTGGTGGACTGTATCTTTCTGTGTTTCTGAAGCTTTATAGAATTTAATAGCTTTTTCAAAAGACACAATGATTTGAGGAACTGAAGGTTTAGATGTCTTTGAAATGTTGAAGTTATATTTTAATGCTTTCATCTGATCCTCTGAAAAATTAATATGAGACACATTAACAATGGGATTGGTATTTGCAATGGAAAGATTAACAAGATAGGTGGAACTAGACAACCGGAGTGGGTGCTTTTGGAATTTAAAAAGAAGGACTGTTTTATAGCTTTGACAATCAGTAGTGGTTCCAGACCAAGTCTTAAAATCAAAAAGGGAAAAATTTAAAATAGATTTAGCAATTTTTAAATGAAAGTAATATAATTCATATTAAGTTTCAGACAAATGTTTACAAGTTTAACAACAATAACCATTACAAAAAAAAAAAAAAAAAACAAAAAGAGAAATTCACCCACATTCAAAAAACAGAGAACCCAACAACACCAAGGAATGCAGAAGCAAAAACCAAAATGGCACACAAAGTGATCAAACAATAGGAACTTTCGAGAAAAGGCCGAATGGTAAGAAAAATCAAAACAGAAAAGAAACACGCTAAAGTGAAACATAAAATATCAAAGCAACAACCTAGTGTTTGGCACAGATTTGTGAAGAATGCAATCGATTTTAAGGGCAAACAAGCACAGTTCCCTTTTCATCAGCAGCAAAGAAATCTGCAAGACGGGAAAGCAAGTCACGCAATGGTCATATATCTAACTCATAGCAGCAAAATGAATGAGAAAGTAGCACCATCTGTTGGGAAAAATAGTAATGGAAATTGAAAAATTAAGTGAATAGAATTTTAAAACCGTTAAGAAGGACTGGATTGGACTTAAAGGAATTAACTAAACAAAAAAAAAAAAACTTTGTGAATGAGAAAAGCTTTAAGTAAATCTAATTCATCAATAGAAGTTTTTTGGATTATTTTTGCAGACAAAATGTAAAAATTATGATTAAATTCCCAATAAGATTAGCTACCGAAAACTTGCTAATTTCATCTTTTAAGACAAAAGATGTTTCTTGATGTGAAACTTTAATGGTCTTTCATTTAGACTGATATATCTTAAATCACACTGACATGATATGCTATAAATTCCCAAAAAATTAAGATCAGAAATGGAATTTTTTAGAAACAAGCCATGTATTTTATTGATAGACAGGAAAATAACTTCAAAATTGAACTTCTGGAGAATCCCCGTAATTTTATAACTGACAGAAGGCTGAAATGGAAGCACAAGAAGGTTATTAATGTCATTTCTAAAAGCGGAATGTCTTCTTTGAAGGCAATTTTCTTAGAGGCTTTATGAATTACAATGAAAGAAATTCCTCAGTCAGTGGCAACTGACCTCAGATAACCGAGTTTATTGTGAAGCAAAGGTTCTGGAAAACAAACTTTGAGGAATTAAACTTGAAATATATAATAGCCAATCCTTCAGCCAAGCAATGTTGCCATTTTCTCATGCATTCATTTTTCGGGGGGGGGAGAGAGAATTCCAGCAGCTTTGATAAACAAATTGTGATATTTTTGGCGATTTTTTTAAATGGAAACAGATTGTGTGTACTTGCGGAGTAGAACAGTACAAAAAATTACAGAAAGATATTTAGAAGAATGTGTTTTATTTTTTAATGTATCATGTTGTAGAGAGATTAAGTTATTTCAAAGCAGGAGAGACAAAAAATGAGCAATGTCTTCTCCAGGACTCGAACTACGGATCTCTCGAATACGCACCAAGCGTGCTTGACTTGAGTCTCTATTTTACTAAGCTCATTTATAGGTCTTTCCAGTTGGAAAGTCCCCTGAGTAGTGAGTCCCACGAGTTCCTTTAGTACGTGTGGGAACCCCACTTGGAGATTATCTGAGCGGAAAAAGCAATATACAGTTCTAGCTAATGACGGCAAAGACAAAAGTATCAAAGTATCATGTCACCCAGAATTATGTACCTAATAAATAATAATTCCTTTGTATAATAATTGTATTTATATCTCTAGTGCATTGTAAACAAAACACCCTAATGCCTCTAATTGTAATTGAAAACTTGGTGTTCTATGTAGCACGCCGTATAATCAGTTTCTGTTTTTAAAACTGCTTGTGATCGACCAAAATGGGCTTTGCGATCGACTTGTTGGCCACCCTGACGTAGACCATACTTTTACCCTGTTTGACGGTAATAAAGATGATCTAAACGAAGTTATTTCAACAATGAATTCCATTGATCCAGTTCCCTTTTGAACTTGAGACATGCAATTCTCGTCCATTCCTTGACATTTTGGTCACACATAACACATCTAACTTCAGTACAACGACTTACCGTAAACCTTCCTCAGTTTGCCTTCCACCACACTTCAAATCATGTCATCCGACTAAACAAAAGTTAGCCTCATTTTATTCCTGTTTTTCATGCACTTCAAGTTTGCTCCTCCAAACTGGCTCTTGATTAAGAACTAAATTATTTAAAAACAGTAGCTATTGACAGGGGCTTTTTACCCAAAATTATTAATCAAGCAGTGAAAAAATTCTCATCTCAGCACACTAAAAGGCACACTCTTGTTTTAGGAGATTATAAGAATTCTGTTGTCATTCCTTTCTTTCCATGATTTAGCTATAAAATGTCAAGTATTTCACAGAAATTTCGGGTTGTTTATTCTCCTATCAATAAAATTAGGAGTTCTATACTCAAAGACGACATTCCGGATATGAAATTCTGAGGTATTTATATAATTCCTTGCCAGTGTGGTTTAACTTACATTGGTCATACTAAGACGGACTTAAAATTTCGCATTAAAGAACATGAGGCATATGTTAGAAAAAAGGAAACACAAAAGCCCTCTGTTGGTCCGAAAATCACACCTTCAATTTTTGTGAAGCCAAAATTATTCAGAAAACATCTTCCATTGGGGAACTGGATTTTCTACAGGTCTTTCACATTCTTAAAAAATCTTTCTGTTCTAGTTAACGATCCTAATTCCAATCCATCTTTGCCTTCAGCCTTTAAGGAAATTATGTTTTAGACTTCGTTTTATTAATAGAAGGCACCAGTAGCTTAACTCCTGATCAGATATTCTTATCTCATGTTATTTAATCGCTATAACTTATTTCGTTCATTTGCGCTTTGACAGCTGAGGATGATTGTTCGGTAAAACCATTGAAACTAGTCCTATAAAAATTTGCAAATATAATGCTGATTTTTGTTTGACTTCTAGATTAATCCTTGTTATCTGTCTGCATTTTGACAACTTAATCCTTTCTCAGTCCTTACTGGCACTTGTATACAATACATCTTAAGGAAGAACCAGGACAATAAATTATTATGTTCCGCTTATACAAATTGTAGAGACATTAAGTATTTTTTGAAAGCAGGAAAGATGATAAAATTAGCAATGCCTTGCTGGGACTCGCACCACGGACCTCTCGAATATGTATTGAGCATGCTGACCACTACACCACAAAGGCATGCGAAGAAGGCGGGAGAAATACCATATATACTGGCCTTTTAAAAGGGCAACTGGGGATTAGGGGACCCAATCGCCAAATCATGGTGGTGGAGAATCATCATCCACCATCTTTTTAGTTCAGGTGCCATTGTAGAGACATAAGGAATTTTTTGAAGCAGAAGACATGAAAAACGAGCAATGCTCTCGCCGAGACTCGAACCACAGACCTCTAGAATACGCGTCAAGCGCGCTGAGCACTAGACCACGAAAGCATGCAAAGAAGGCGAGAGAAATAGCTTATAAAATGATCTCAAAGTTTTAAAATTAATAAAAAAATTTATATTAGTACTATATAACTGTATATTGAGTAAATTGCGGACTGGTTTAAAAAAAATTGAAATATGTGATAACTTGTCTTAGTTATTTCATTAAAGATGTCATGACTGTAAAAATAATAAATAAAGCTCTATAGTTTTATCCCACCAATGACAGCATTCCATTAATTAAAAATATTAATAGCTTTTCATCCATTAAAATTGCATTTAAGAAGTAAAAAACTTTTCACAAATTCTAACTGGAAAATTCAATTTATTATAATTCATAGGAACATCATATGATTGATTTCATATCTCTATTATACTGTAGTTCACCTTACAGCTACTGATTAGCATTCGAACCAAAGTTTTGGAATAAAGTCATTAAGTTTTTGTTTTTTTTTAATTAAAAACTGATCCCATCACATGTATGTACTTTACATAAATAGTCAAGACATAATGCACATAAATAGTTGTTTTATAAAAACATTAAATTTTGTTACTTAATGACTAAGCTTATTTGGTAAAACTGCATAGTATGGGCCAGTTTGGCGCATTTTCGAAAAGTCGCCAAATCAGTTATTTTCGTGCATTTTAGAAAATCACTAACTCATCACATCACCATATTAGATGGTTGCAAATTTGAACAAATCCTGTAAACATGCAAAAATATCTAAACAACCTGTAAACACGCAAAAATATCTAAAACAGAAGTTCAAGGAAAACAATAATAAAGTATTTGAAAGTTAATAACTATGTATTTTATGGCATCAACAATATTAAAACTTTTCATAATACATAACATTTTTAAGACGGTAGCAAAATGGAGTAAAACGTTTTAGCACGAAATTTAAGAAATTGTAATAAGCAGTAAATGATCGGAAAGCATTGATTCAGATTTAATTTAAAACTTTAAAAAAATGATTAAAAATGCAGAAGAAAAAGGAAGATAAAATTCAAAATTTCGATCTACTGAAACATGAGCAATAGTATAAGTAAAAAAACAAAAGTGGTTAAACAATTTTAACTACGTAATTTATAGTTTTACAATAAATTTTTATTTATAACAAACAGTAGAAACTCGCATTCGTTTATATCCACACTAAAATGTAACAATACAATGGAGATGAAATTCAAAATGGTGCGCCCATTTAACAGCGACTATACAGCCCATTTCAACCATGTGCTTAACCACATATAAGGGACACCCACCTCCATTCACACAAATCTGTCGCATCTTTCATTTCAAGTAATTTCATACTATTTTTACATTTAGGACATTCGTACATATTCACAATCAAACCATAATTCATGTACCATTCTATCACACATCGTTCGCCCTTATCTTGCAACCAAATCAAATAAGTAAAATCCACAAGTTCAACTTTTTCGACATTAGCCATTTTGCTCACACAATTTACTAGACACACAGTGAAATGACGAAAATTCAAAAAGCCCGCTTAAATGCTATAAACTGTAACCTTAAATCCTAACGATTTTCATGACGCCAAAAGGTTACCAGATTTGGCGTGATTTCACTTCATTTGACGACTGGCCCGTAATCTGCAGTCTAGCGGCTTATTTGACAGATAACTCCCACTGATAATGAGGAAAATGCTTGGAATTTTATGATATCCCTTCAGAAATGATCTTTCAAATGTAGAGGACATAAAAAGTTAGAAATCAATCGGTTCAGTAAATTTTCGCTGCAGGAGTTTATTGACAGCATGTTTTGAAAACATGAAATACATGTCCCTCCTTTCCAAAATTTTTTGGAGTGATTTTACTTTTGAAGCTTATGGCCAGATAATATAGAACTGCTCACATCTTTAGTATATTTATCAGTGTTATTATAGATATAATTAGAATTACATACTTTTATATTCTGCCTCTTATAACAAGGGGAGTGCTGTAATATATTAGTTAAGTTCTTATCAATCACTTATTATAACAACACAGATATACAGATCTGCTTTATAATAAAATAGCTTACGACATTTCGTTACCTGTTTAATGAAGAAGCCTTACCTACTTTCTATAGCGAAACAAACTTTTCACTTAAGGAATGTGAAAAACTAAAGATTAATTGCGCTATATACATCACTTCAAGATTTAGAGTTTTTCTAATATGGAAAATAAGTGGCATACCTTTCGCATTTAAACCTTTAAATATCATTTGACAGTTATTTAAATCAGTACAACCCAATTTTCTGCATTTGTACCAACGCATATTTAATCAATCAGACAATCCATCTTTTATGTCTGATAAATATACAGACATAAAAGATGGATTTACTTCCCATAATCCAAATGTTTCTGAAATAATAATGGAAATTTCAAATATTTTTTTACATATATAAAGTTTTAGAAAATATGAAGTTTAGCTATTTAATATTAACATCAGAGTTGAACTTGTGGATTTTTAAAGAAAACGAATATTCATCCATAAAAATTTGGACAGTTTGAACATACTTTTCAAAGCAAGTAAGACAGAAATATGTAATAAATGGAGAAAGTGGCATAAGCAATTACCATAGAATTATAAATACTTCAAATTCCTTAGCAATAGGTACACAGAAAGGTGAAAGAAGTTTATGAACACAATACAAAAACCTCCCTTTAAGAATTCATTAGAATTTACAACGGTTACAATCAGTTTCATATTTAAACCTTTAAATATCATTTGACAGTTATTTAAATCAGTACAATGGCATAGGACAGACATAAAAGATGGATTTACTTCCCATAATTCAAATGTTTCTGAAATAATAATGGAAATTTCAAATTTTTTTAAATATATGAAGTTTAGCTATTGAATATTAACATCAAACAAGACAAAGAATGAAAAGGAATATTCATCCATAAAAATTTGGACAGTTTGGACATATTTTTCAAAGCAAGTAAGACAGAAATATGTAATAAATGGAGAAAGTGGCACAAGCAATTAAAACAGAATTATAAATATTTCAAATTCCTTAGCAATAGGTGCACAGAAAGGTGAAAGAAGTTTATGAACACAATACAAAAACTTCTCTTTAAGAATTCGTTAGAATTTACAATGGTTACACTCAGTTTTAGTAATTTATATAATAAAAGCTTCAATTTCGCATCAAACTTACTTTCAATAAAGTTACAAAATAAGATTATAAGATCAACACATATTCACAACACATTCCGTCCTTATCTAGAAAAACAACTGACACCAGACAGACAGACAGACAAAGTAGACAATTTTTAGGTTTTGCACATGCTAGGTCTTTTTGCTGGAAGTTGACAAATACGATAGACAACGAGGTAGAAACTACGTATTATTGCAGTCCAGACTATGGATTTTTGCTTTCCTGTCTAATGATAGTGTCAGCTTCCTTAATAGAATTTAATTTCCTATGTCTCCTACACCCTTTTTTCATTTGCCTTTCCTTCTTACCCGCTTTTCACCTTGCGGGCATTAAAACTTGAGCATAGATGCAAAACAAGACACCTTTCTGCTTGGTCTGTGTGTATTTGAATTGAGATGGGTTTTAAATAGGCGCGAAAGTTGTTAATTGGTAGTTGTTATTTACCTGTATTACTAAAAATTTATTTTTTAGTGACATTTGAAGCATTAGAGCAAAAATGAGCTCAAAGTCAAACAACACATCTGTTCCAAAGGATGTTATGGACTATTTAGTTGTTCAGAATCGCCCGTACAGTGTTATTGATATTTTTAACAACTTGCACAAAGACCATAGTAAAGCTGCAATCATGAAAGCTTTGGAGCAGTTGACTGCAGCTGGGAAAATTAAAGAAAAAACTTATGGTAAGCAAAAAATTTATTTTGTTGATCAAAGTGAATTACCTGTTGCTCAAGATTCTGATTTAAAACAAATGGATGCACAAATCAGTAATCTGGGACTTACATTAAGCGAGATTCAAAGAATGATAAAAAATGCTGAAAATCATCTTGCGACGTTAAATAAAAGTTTGACTACTGAAGAAGCTGAAGCAGAGCTGAATGCTGTACAGAAAGAAATTCCATTACTCAAAGAAAAATTAAGTGCTCTTGAATCAAATTCTAATCATGTCAGGCCTGAAGAAAGAGAAGCATTGCATAAAGATAAAATTAAATACTCTAAAGAATGGCAAAAAAGGAAGCGTCTTGCCAATGATATGATTGATGCCATTTTAGAAGGCTACCCTAAAAGTAAAAAAGAATTACTTGAGGAATTGAGTGTTGAGACTGATGAAGATGGAAAAGTTTCTATGGAAAAGTTTTAATTTTTTTTTTTAATTATGTATATTTGCAGTAAAAGTGTAGAGTTTATTATAAATATATAAATAATTTCAGTTGAGCTTTTCATTTATTGTTAAACTTTTTTTTTAATGTAATATCATACTTGGTATGGTTTGAAGTGTCCTGTCATAAATATGTGTTCTTGGCAAGCTCAGGCACTAAGTATAGAGGTTGAGTGTTTTTAGACATGGGAAAAAAAAACCTACCAAGATTTTTCTGTTACGTATCTGAATACGAGTGAGTATGAATTTATTTAACTATTATCTTATTTAAATGCTTAGCTATTAATCCAGTAATTTCCTTAGAATATCATTTTTTAAATACCAGGAGCATATTAATATGCTTAAAGAATCTAAAGTGTGAAGAGCACCATATATTTTATATGCTAAAGCGTTTAAATAATTGTATTGCAGTTTCTCGGCATGAGAACATTGTTAAAAAGTACTGGAGAGCCCTTGAACAGATGGCTTTTAAGCACTAATCTTTGCCATTTGTAAAATAAAAAACTTTATATGCTAATATTTTTTATGATGGATGTTATTTCAGCAATATTTAAATCACAGCAGCAATAAATTCAGCAATATATTAAATCTCAATTTTCAGATTTGCTTATTTAATTATTTTTCAGATATTTATACACTCAGTGTAACAATTTTTAAATGCATTTATTTCATTATGTATTCATAAACTGTATATAGAAAAGTTAAAACTAAATGCTTTTTGATTATGGATTGGAATTGTATGCAAGAGTTTTAATAAATGTTGATCAGACCCATGCTAACAGATTTGAAAACCCAAGGCAAATCTCAAAGCTGAAACATCAAAATATTGTTTTTTCACATTATTATATTTTTGTTTTCCCTCATTTTTTTTCTGAAGCAAATCCTCACTCTACTTGGCAAAGACTTACACTATCCATACCTGTGCTTATATTACAGCTAATATTTATTCTCATTCCAGTTAGACCAAGCAAATGCCATTAATTTCAAGACACACTATAAAGCTTAAATGACATAATTATGAACATTTGAATGTAAATTTTTGTTTTGCCTTTTTTTCATGGAACGTGTCATCCTTTTAGAAGCTAGCTTACATTGTAAGATTTTAGTTTAAACTAACAAAGTTTTATGTTAATTTCTCTTTCCTGTGAATTCTTATTTCAACTTCCCGTTAGAATGAGCGCGCTTTTCAGTTTTATGCTAATTTGAAGTGGAGCCAAAGGTTAGCAAGGAACTTCTCAATGTGAGAGAGCTTTTAGTCTCAGATCACTTCGGCTCTGTTCGACGTCCACCTGGCTAGCTAGTATTTAAGTTTTAAGCCTTAGTGCTGTTACTCTAATCCTTATTGAAGTAATCCAAGTACGTTAGCATTAGCCAAATCTTGCTACGCACATTGATAGTTTAGAATAGAGGCCAACCTCGCATTTAAAGCTCTGAGAGCAAAATTATTTTATTGTTCAGTTTAGACCCAAGTGCAGTTGTTATTTTCTGTTGTCCCTTCCGAGTTGGGAAGTGGCTGTAAATAGTGGTTTAATAAAAGAGGATTTTAAATCCTTCTTACGTGCAGTTATTTTACCACATACCAGAACATAGCTGCATTCAGCTCCCTGTTCGAGATCAGGACTTTGACACTGTTACGACAATGTTCGCCAAAAGTATGCACAGAACACTCAGTCCTGATAACATGAATTACAGTTGGGGGATTAAACCTTTTATAATGTTCATATATTTGATATTGAAACTCAAACATACAGCCTTGCCAAAGTCTGGAAGAAAAATATAGGGTGAACCAAAACTATTTAAACATTTACAAAATTTATATTCCAATGAATGTTACTGTATAATGCAGTCAGCTCAAAAATGCCTGATATTACTAGGAGACATGTTTAAATTTGGTTGTCAAAATGTTATAGTCATATTTAAAAAAAAAAAAAAAAAAAAAATTATCCACTCTTTTAGTTTCAACATTTGGCAGAATTGTGTTTTGGGCATATTTTTGAGTACATATACATAACAACAGCCAATCCATGCGTGAGTACACGGAGAATTCCGAGATTTATATTTTAGTGTCATTTGGCTAAGCAATATCCTTTAGCTCTGAAAATGTGAATAGCAACCATATGGTTGCTTCAGTTTTTACTGATGCAATTTCTTGTTTCTCATAAAATGCTTTTTGTTATTATTATTTATGAATAGAACAATACTTATGAGCTTTAAAAACAGCCGAACAGATGTTTTTTGTCAATTCACAAAGTTGCCAGCGAGTTGGTGACATTTTGTTTGGGTGCATATAATCCAGGAAGTACCCTTTTGAAGAGAGACATTTTACTTGCTTGCTTTATATTTTGTATGTGATTCTAATCTGACCATAAAAACTTGTTTTGCAAACTTCAGTTAAATCAGATTCGTTGATTTGATAATTTGTTTGTTGCTCTTTTTTTAAGTAGTCTAGTCTTATATGCAATACAATATGCCTTCAAGAATAAACTGATAAAATGCAGTAAACTTGATAATAAAATTGCAGTACTAATGAATACTGTAATAAAATTCATCTACATATCAAGAATAATAAAAGCAAGGGCACCCGAGTAATAAAATCTAATTGCATTGTCATTATAAATTTATCTATGGTGCCTCACACTTTTAATTTCTGCGATATAAAACTGTGCATGTAACTATATGAATAAATATTTTTCTTCTTTTAGTTCATTATTTGTTTTGGCTCTAGTGTAGAATTGGGTGCCCCTTGTTTTTTGGCGAAAAATTTTATTCAGTCTTGGCGATGAAACCCCATTTCTGTTTACCATGAGAGTTTTAACATGGTTTTAGCTTCTGGATTTATTTAATTGAAAATAAATCGATGTGCACATGGACAAAGTCAAAATGTGCAATGACTAGTTTGTGCAATTCTCTGAATAGGTCGATGTGTACATGGACACGGAGTTTGTGAAATTCTTTGACTTCTTGTTTTGGTTTTGTGTAGCGGCCATCTTGAAATTGTGTCTTATTGGCGCCGATCTAAGGGGCACCCAATTGTAAACTTTTACCATTGTTTTATGAGTTTTAGATAAGTTTTTTAAAAAAACAATATGTATTTCACTAGTGCTGACATCTAGTTTAAAACAAATATACCCACTCACATCGAAAATAGTTTGGTACTGCCATGGTATGTAAAATAAAATAATTTTCAGGGTATAAGAAATGGATTGATTTTATCTTTTTTTGTGTTTCACTTGAACACCCCAGCCTGGAAATGATACACGAAGACGATAAATGAGGGCGAAACTTCGCCCCATTATTTAGACAGCAGGGAGAAAGGTGGCGTTAATGTCACTAAAATTGACCTACCCAACCACGACATTATGCTTAATTTGTTGCTTTGCAGATGATATTCCAGCCTGAGCATTTTGATTTCCCTTACGTATCATTCTTTGGTTGGAATGCGCTTTAGCCCACTGCTTGGCGGCGATTGTTTTTGAATGAGCAATAAACGCGCCAACATGGGTAACTCCGTATATCCGCCAACATGGCTGACTGTTTGTACGTTGTGCAATACGCTGAAGTTTTTTTTAAGTTTAAAAGGAACGCTGTGCACATGGCATTTTCTTGTAATTTATTTTCATTATTTTAGCTTATTTTGTTCATTTGTGTACTTTGCCTACATTGTGCAATTTGCAGATTTTTTTTTTAATTTAAAACGGAACGGTGTGTACATGGTATCATTTGTAATTTTAATGCCCTTTAAAAAAAAATTCCTTCTTTCTTCGATGCCATTTTGGTTACGTTTTCGTTGAGCATGTCGGGAAGGTTATGTAACGGCATAAAATGTGTAAGTATTACAACATAAAATGTAAATAATTAATTTAAACCTAACTGACAAATATTTTAATGATCATAATGTTCGTTTTGCATATTATTTTATTATCTTTTTGTGGCAACAGTTTCCATATTAATTTATGCTTTAGAATTCTATGTTTTGTTTGCAATAGGTTTTCGCGGAGCGTGTCGGGAAGGTTGCAATTGCAAAGACGTTTCGCAGAATCGCGCCGAATTGCCGATTTTCAAAACATCGCCAAGCAGTAGGCTAAAGCGCATTTTCACCCATTCTTTTTTTAACACTACTGGATCGTGCAATGCAGAACGGAAAATCTCTCTGTTTACTCTGTTCCTGAGGCATGTTTCTAACAAAGAATTTGAATTGGGAGAAGAAGGCTTCGACAAACTTAACAGACACGTTGAAATTCATCTATGAATGCAATTAGAAACTCTCAGAATGCTATAATGAATGATTTAAAAAATGTGAATTCTTTACCTAAAACTTTTCTTATTTAACATTAGAAATATTTTTAAGCTGCCAACTTTAATTCTGTTAAAAATCCATTTCATGGCTTGAAAAGGTAATAAAAAAATGGTGAAAATGCGCTTTAGCCCTCTGCTTGGCGATGTTTTGAAAATCGCCAATTCGGCGCGTTTCTGCGAAACGTCTTTGCAATTAATTGCAACCTTTCCGACACGCTCCGCGAAAACCTATTGTAAACAAAACATAGAATTCTAAACCATAAATTAGTATGGAAACTGTTGCCACAAAAATATAATAAAATAATATGCAAAACGAACATTATGATCATTAAAATATTTGTCAGTTAGGTTTAAATTAATTATTTACATTTTATGTTGTAATACTTACACATTTTATGCCGTTACATAACCTTCCCGACACGCTCCGCGAAAACGTAACCAAAATGGCATCCCAGAAAGAAGGAATTTTTTTTAAAAGGGCATTAAAATTACAAACGATACCATGTACACACCGTTCCGTTTTAACTTAAAAAAAAATCTGAGAATTGCACAATGTAGGCAACGTACACAAATAAACAAAATAAGCTAGAATAACGAAAATAAATTACAAGAAAATGCCATGTGCACAGCGTTCCTTTTAAACTTAAAAAAAACTTCAGCGAATTGCACAATGTAGGCAACGTACACAAATCAACAAAATAAGCTAAAATAACGAAAATAAATTACAAGAAAATGCCATGTGCACAGCGTTCCGTTTTAACTTAAAAAAAACATCAGCGAATTGCACAATGTAGGCAATGTGCACAAATCAACAAAATAAAATAAATTGCAAACGATACCAGCGTTCTGTTCTTCAGCTGAGCCAAATTATTTCAATAAAAGGCAACAAAATATAAAAATTAAGCAACTTGCACTTCCAATAAAGTAATAAATGTACATGTACATTCACTCACCTCTCTCAGCATCACAGCTAAATCCATACCGACTCGGTATTTAGCGAAATATAAGGTACGAAAATAGCAAACACTCAACACAAAAACACCGCATTCAAAGAATACAACGACAACTGAAATAACTACTTAAATTAACACGTAAGAATTTCGAATAAACCGCTACGTCATCTCACATTACCAATAAAACCGTTCTTTATAAAATAGGAAATACGCATGCGCGAAAATTACATGTTTCCGTAGCTTCAAAATACCCAGTCAGCCATGTTCGCGGATACACGGAGTTACCCATGTTGGCGCATTTATTGCTCATTCAAAAACAATCGCAGACAAGCAGTGGGCTAAAGCGCATTTGGGCCAAAAAATTCGATAATTAAATCCACCCACAAATCCATCAATAGGTTGCGAAAAATTCGGCGGTTGCGCCTGTATGTAAGCTTTCCGGCATGGCACTAGGGTTGCCATAAAATAGTGTATGCTAGGGTTGCCAGATTGGCGACTTTATCGCTTATTTGGCGACCAAATTGGCGATATCCCATGGTCCAATCGGGAAGCTTCTAGAATAATTTTCTGTCGAGATATTTCTCGAAACGTGTGGAACTTTAAGAAAAGCTATATAAACCCTTGCGTTTCTGAGAGCAGTTAGTTGTTGTTGCCAGAGATTGTGAAGAGTTGCGAAGTAGTGTGAGCGTTGTGATTATTGTGAGAATAGCTACTTACTGTGAGTGCTAAGCTACACGAGAGTTTTGTGAACGGAAAGCAATCAAGATAGTGCTTTGCCGTGAAGCTACCTTTACCGTATAGCTTGCCAGTGTATTGGTGATTGTTCCACGGTGTTTATTAGAAGTTTAGTGTTGCCGTGAAGCTACCTGTACAGTTACAGCCTGAAGCTGTGTTGCTGATTGGTTCAGCGTATTTATTGTAGATTTTTGATGCTTTTAAAGGTGATTTTGGAACTGTGCTGTAAATAGTGATTCTTGTAAATAAATTGTGCTTTTTATCGGATACTCTCAAATCCACGAACCCATAAACGCAACAACTGGTGTCAGGAGTGGGGTTTGAGAGTGAATGTCCGTCATCCGTCTACAGAAAGTGATTGTTCACGGTGTTTATTAGAAGTTTAGTGTTGCCGTGAAGCTACCTGTACAGTTACAGCCTGAAGCTGTGTTGCTGATTGGTTCAGCGTATTTATTGTAGATTTTTGATGCTTTTAAAGGTGATTTTGGAACTGTGCTGTAAATAGTGATTCTTGTAAATAAATTGTGCTTTTTATCGGATACTCTCAAATCCACGAACCCATAAACGCAACAACTGGTGTCAGGAGTGGGGTTTGAGAGTGAATGTCCGTCATCCGTCTACAGAAGAAAATGAAGGTGGAGGAAATGAAAGCTTTGATGGACATGTTAGCAGCTCTGAAAGCTGGATATAATGAGATAGAAGCTGGCTATGAAGAGATGAAACAAGAGATAAAAGCTGGCTATGAAGAGATGATAGCGGAGATGAAGGCCGAGCGCGAAAAGAGGAAAGTCGGCCGAGAAAAGGTACGAGAGCAACTCCAACAGATGAAAGAGGAGCTTGCAGAAGAAACTGGAGCCATGAAAGAAGATGCGGAAATCGCAGAAGTGGCATCTGAAGAGTCAGAGGATGAAGAAACGCAGGAAGTAGCTAGTAGAGTGTCTGAGAAAGATCCAGAAATTGAAATTATGAATGAAACATCCAACGGGATGAAAGAAAAAGAACGAAAACATAAAGAAATAAAAGACGAGAACGAAGGTTTTGATTCTCACGTGCCTGAAGTAGAGACAGAAGAAAGTGAAAATGCGGTTGTCAAGATCATAGAAACTGATAATGAAGTTACGAAGTCGCAGTTAGCAAGCATTGAACGATCTGATGAGATGCGTTCACATGTTCATGTGATGCTGAGATGGAAGAAGCTGATGTACAACTTACGCGGAGTGCTCCAGCATTGCAAGAAAATTTACCCATTTCGCAATCCATATGTGTGTCTTATAATGAAGATTGTGCAGACATGGACTCGATTCTAAACCTGGATACTTCTGCTTGTAAAGGATCGGACTCTATTCATGGTCCTGGTGTAAACATCGGAATTCGCTTTCAAAAAATAGAGGTAAATAAGCATGTACCTTCTGCTGTGAGTATCGAGGTGAACTGTACACACGGTGCGAATAAACTACAAAGTGGTGAACGAACTGTTTCAGATCTTCCTGTGCACGAGAAGTCTGAAAGGACTGAATCTTCAGACTGTGATATGAAAAACAGAAATACACCTGAGAACTGCAGTGGAAAAGTATTTGACCCGGGCATAACTTAGTGAAAAGCCTAAGACTAAAATCCATTCTGAACTTTAATAGTATAGTTTAAAATTGTTATGTGTTTAACTTGTGTATATAATTTGTATATAATGTAAATATTTGTTTCTTTAGTTATGTTATTTGTTTGTTTTATTACCTTTTGTATGTATCGAATTATGCTAATTAGTGTAAATGTTTTTGTTATTTGTAAATACTGTGAATATTTGCAAATTTTGTTATTATTGTAATTTATTTGTTTTGTAGCTTTTTCGATTATTTCTTTTTGGCTCCCAACCAGGGATTGTACTGCCCGGGACGTGCAGTCCTTGGGAGGGGGCAGTGTTGCGAAAAATTCGGCGGTTGCGCCTGTATGTAAGCTTTCCGGCATGGCACTAGGGTTGCCATAAAATAGTGTATGCTAGGGTTGCCAGATTGGCGACTTTATCGCTTATTTGGCGACCAAATTGGCGATATCCCATGGTCCAATCGGGAAGCTTCTAGAATAATTTTCTGTCGAGATATTTCTCGAAACGTGTGGAACTTTAAGAAAAGCTATATAAACCCTTGCGTTTCTGAGAGCAGTTAGTTGTTGTTGCGAGAGATTGTGAAGAGTTGCGAAGAGGTTGCGAAGTAGTGTGAGCGTTGTGATTATTGTGAGAATAGCTACTTACTGTGAGTGCTAAGCTACACGAGAGTTTTGTGAACGGAAAGCAATCAAGATAGTGCTTTGCCGTGAAGCTACCTTTACAGTATAGCTTAACAGTGTATTGGTGATTGTTCCACGGTGTTTTATTATAAGTTTAGTGTTGCCGTGAAGCTACCTTAACAGTTACAGCCTGAAGCTGTGTTGCTGATTGTTTCAGCGTATTTATTGTAGATTTTCGACGCTTTTAAAGGTGATTTTGGAACTGTGCTGTAAATAGTGATTCCTGTAAATAAATTGTGCTTTTTATTGTTCTGTATCGTGTTTTCATCGGATACTCTCAAATCCACGAACCCATAAACGCAACAGTATCTTATTATGTTTTGGTGGCCATTTTTATTCTCGAAATTCTCTCTTTTGAGTCTCGTGTTATTTGGTCTCAAAGTGCTGCTCTTTGAATTACCATCTACTGAAAAAGATTTGATAGAATAATATATCCAGCAATCTGGAATTCTCCCAGTAATCAAAAATGATAAATTAAATCTTCATGATATGAATCTATATATCACTGATAAAAGGATTAGGTGGCGATATAACGTATGCCGAGATGTCAGCATTAGTAAGGTAACCGATTTGAAGCATCTTATGTCTGTCTTCTTCACATGCATATTCACATGCATTATTTTTCAATTTCTCAATAGAAATATTAAATATATATATATTGCCATTTGCACAACCTATTGGCTATCTGTATTAAGTATGCACACATTAAAAAAATATTATATCAAAAATTTTACCATTTTAATTATCCAAATTTAAGTTATAATAATTTAGTTTTAAAATTTAGCATGGCCTATTTAAGATAGATCAATTTCTTTATGTCTGGTCTTAATTTCATGTAGCTTTAATGGTAAATTAGGATCCACTTTTAATATTGTTCTGTATTTTTCAAATATAACGTGGAAAAAAATCCTTGTTCACACAATCGCTGATCCAAGGAATTGACCTCAATTCAATTTTGCCAAGATGAACTTGACATGTCATAATACTGTAGTTGATTAAGAACAACTATTTATGCAAAATTTCTACACAAGATATTTTGGGACAGGAGTGGGGAAGGGGAAAAAAAACAGGAGGATATGGCCTAATTGTCAAAACTGTACTTAAAGAAAGAACAATGCCAGTCATCTTTTTCCCCAACAATGGATTTTTAGAGAGATTTGCAGAGAAGCGTGAGAAACATTTCTGGTAGCAGTACCCATCAGAGGTGCATGTTGTTTTATCTTGGTCTTTCGTTGTCTTTTGTCATCAATGTAATTATTAACGGAAACCAAAGTTTATTCAGACTGTTGGAAAGGATACAAAACTCGGGAAGCTGGCTATTCCCACATGAAAGTTAACCACAAATATAAATTTGTAGATCCGGAAACAGGTGCTCCTACGCAAACTGTCAAGCGATTATGGAGATTGGGTAAACAAAGAAATAAAATACAATGCCGTACTGCAAGGCAACATCTCAGGTCCTATCTTTTAGAATAATTTAGAGCTAGAAGCCAGCAGGAGGAATTATTTTGAATCCATAATAGACTTTCCACTTGAAATAAACATTAATTGACATGAGCAAGTCCCTTCTACCCTTCTTATAATTAAATTTATTTTTTAATTGTCTTGTAAGGTTTTAGTTAAACTAACCAAGTTTTATTTTAATTTAAATCTTTCTATCTCTTCTCTGTTTCAACTTCCCGTCAGAAGAAGCGCGCGTTTCAGCTTATGCTAATTTTGAAGTACAGCCAAGTACTATTTAAACCAGAGGTAGAAACCTCTCAATGCGAGAGAGCTTTAGTCTCAGATCACGGTCACTCTGCTCGACGTTCGCCTCACCAGCTAGCAGCTAAAATTATAAGCCATCGTGCTTACTACGTTATTGTATATTGAAATAAATTGAAGTGCGCTAGTATTAGTATTTCTTGCTATGCACCAGTTAGTTAGAGGCCAAACTCCGCGATTTGCTCTGCGAAGCAAAGTTGAATTACATTTCTATTTTAGGTTTAGTATTAAATTTGTTTGATTTGTTAAGTTAGGCCCAAGTGTGGTCTTTTACTTTCTGTATCCCTCCCGAGTTGGGAAGTGTGTAAATAATAGTGATTTAATAAAAGAGGATTTTAAATCCCTTTCACGTGCAGTTATTCTCCAGCACCAGAACACCAGCTACACCAGAACATAGCGTATTTTCCGCTCCCTGTTCCAGTTCAGGACTTGAGACCAAGGACCCTAGTAAAGACTTCATCATGTTCACAAAAGCTATGCACAGAACACTCAGTCTGACAGTTATTTTGTGTTGTCATATTATTTGTTTTTACAATATTGCAAGCAGATAAATGAAAAATACTAAAATAATGCATGTAACGGGCGACTGAATTGAGACTCTCAATGGAGCATTTTAAAATTGTAATTCAGATTATTAAATGAATCAGAAATATTTGACAGTATTTCAGTGGATTAGTAGTGATTAGTAGACAGTAGTAATAGTAGTACTTCATTTCTTATGCAATGCAGATTCTCTGCCTCACTTTTAAGAACTGATGATGGCTACTCAAAATTTCTAAAAACCAAATTTTAACAAATCCATCTATTTCACCTTAATAATAATAGCCATAAAATGGACAATCCTAAAAACCTCCTCCTCGCAAGACCAAAATAACATTTAACAAAAGCAATTCCAAATTTACTGCCATTATTAATCCCAATAAAAATTTTATGGAATTTTTTTGTATACTGTGGGAAGTCAAAAACATCTTCAGAAGCACTAAATTATCCTAATTAACATTTTTATAAATAAAAACTTGCTGTAATTTTACCTATTTTAATTGCAGTTCCGAAACTCTGCTAGCTGAGAGATAAGAACTATTCCTTTGCCATTCTCCTAAATTTAAGCACCGGATGCGATACACGTAACTCACCCTAAAACTAATAATATTTAGGTTGTAAATAGAAGGAATGTGCTCATTCAAATTTTAATTGGGGCAGATTTTACTGGAAATATTTGCAAATTAAATTCTGGACTAACAGCAGTGGAAACCCATCTGCGGAGGGTTTTGATGTGAAAATCAGAAACTAATATTCCTAGAGAATCTTTAGCAGCTGGTACACTATTAAAGTACAGTGACAATTTAACGAGACTTTGGGAGTTGGAAACCATTAGAATTAAAGATCCCTATCAACATTAGAATTAAAGATCCCTATGAACTGTATAGCAGTAGAGAAGCTGCCATAAATCATTTTAAGAAGACAGTCACTATAAATAATGAAGGGAGATGTGAAGTTAAATTCCCATAGAAAGAGGTTGAAAATCTTCCTGATAATAAAATTATTGCTGTAAAACGGTTGAACTGCATCAAAATTAATTTCGGGTGACAAATATGATGCTTACAATTCTATTTTCATGAAATGGCTTGAAGATAGCATTATAGAAAAGGTACCGTCTGAAGAACTTTCAATTCTCTCATATTTTCCTCACCACAGAGTGTACAAAGAAAATTCAACAACAAAACTCAGAGTTGTCTTCGATGCCTTGAGTAAACAAAAAGGTAGCACTTCTTTAAGCGATTGTTTAGAAAAAAGAGCAAATACCATTAAATTAATGCCTGAAGTGATTCTTAAGTTCAGAGAAAAGAAAATAGAATTGACTACTGACATAAAGAAAAAATTTATGCAAATTTCCAATTGTAAAGAAGAAAGACATTATCACCATTTTCTCTGGTGGGAAGATGTCAAAAATAAAAAGCTACAAGTTTTTAGACATGAAATACCCTGCAGATTTACTTTTAAGAGGTTATACAGTAAAGAAATTCCTTGACTGTCATTGGTGGGAAGCACCATTCTGGCAGCAAAAGTATGAAGATCCATCACCAGAATCTGATATATTGATCAAACAGTAGTGAAGTATTTTCAAAAATGGAAAAGAAATTATTGAAAAAGTTGGTTTCTTATATACTACATTTCAAGCAGTGGAAAAATAATCAGAATGGTTGCATGGATTTTAAGATTCTTGAATAACTCTCGGAGAACTAAGAAAAAAAGAATGGGTGGTGGCTTATCTGCAAAAGAACTTTTAGAATCTGAAAGAAAGATTGTTAATTTAGTTCAAAAAGAATATTTTACTGAAGAACACTTATCTGGCTTGAAGTGCATTTCTCATTTAAAAAATCTTTCAGAAATAATTCGTAGTAAAACAAAACTGACAGAAAGAAAAGCTTCTGAGAACTTTAAAACGCCCATTTGATTACCCAGTAGGCACAAAAGGGTTGAACAACGGCATTTAGAATGACTACATTGTAGGTTGAATACTCTGTTGATGAATTTAAGGAAACGTTTCTGGATTATAAATGCAAGAAAAACTGTCATAATAGTAACTGAATATGTATTAGATGCAGAAGACACACCGCTTATAAGGTATTTCTCCCTTGTTAGCATGCCTTCGTGGTGTCATGGCCAGCATACTCGGAGCGAATTCGAGAGGTCTGTGGTTCGAGTCCCGGCGAGGGCATTGCTCATTTTCCACATCTCCTGCTTTGAAATAACCTAACGTCTCTACAATAACCGTGTTAGAACTTTACACTTTAAGTGTAAAGAACCAAATACTCAAGGGAATTGTGTGCTCTATGTGTTT
Source organism: Stegodyphus mimosarum (assembly GCA_000611955.2). Taxonomy (NCBI): domain Eukaryota; kingdom Metazoa; phylum Arthropoda; class Arachnida; order Araneae; family Eresidae; genus Stegodyphus; species Stegodyphus mimosarum. Next base: position 180,310 of record KK117703.1, read on the forward strand.
TGTACCAGTGTGTTTCTCTCGCTTTCTTAGCATGCTTTCATGGTATAGTGGTCAGCATACTTGGCACATATTCAAGAGGTCCATGGTATGAGTCCCAGCGAGGGTATTGCTAATTTTTCATGACTCCTACTTCAAAAACAAATCCTAATGTCTCTACCCAAACTAAAAAGGTGGTGGATGATGATTCTCCACCACCAGGATTTGACGATTAATTCCCGATCGTTTTTTAAAAGGGCAAGTATATAAGGTATTTTTCCCACCTTCTTAGCATGGCTTCATGGTGTAGTAGCAGTCAGTGCCTCCTAAATATATAAAGCAATCGGACTGCTCTGTAACATCACAAACACTAGGCCGTAGAAAATTTAGTGTCAGAACTTCCGATAGCCATCATTTATCGGTGCATATGAATTTGCATAACATAATGAACTCTCAGAATAATCCAGAAACTATATTTCCGAAATATCGGAATATCTTTGAAAACTGTTTTTAATCGATTAGACTGAATTTACTCAAAATATATTTTTTAATGATTAAGAATACTTTTATGATGATGCCTGCAAATTTACAGCTGGTAATATTCCATGAATTTTGCCAAATATTATGAGAAAGTAAGTGTTTCGAAATATTTTTATCACCTCAATAAAAATTATTTTGCTAATTATTTCAAATAATTTAATTATGAAATTTTTTTAATGGAATTTTAATTCTTATTGCTTTCAGGCTAGATCCTTAATAGGAAACACAGTTACTACTACTACGACTCTTTTAATAATGCTGATCACATTCTTTAACATGAATCAGACAAAGAAATAAAATATAGAACATTATACTATAGAAAATTAAACACTGACTCATATTTTTATTTTCTGTCTGTAACAAAATAAATAAAAAGAAATATCATTGTTTTGAAACTCGCATAGCTTTTCAGAAGAATGAAAGTCATTAAAACTTTAGAATATATACTAATTTAAACTCAAATAAACATTACTAACTTTAAAATTAAAATGAGTAGCTTTTACCAAAATTATATAATTATGCTTAAAATTTTATATGTAATGTAACAAGATTTGATACTTAGTCCAGCAAAATTTGATTATCTTAAATAACAAATTTGGTTTCACGAAATTACTAGAAGAAGCTGAAATTTCAAATCTTTCAATTAAAAATCAGTTTTAAGAAAATTCTGAAAACCCAAACTCCTCGATGCCTAAAAAATTTCTATGTTATTTTTATCTCTTCTGTAGATACAATTTTCAGATGTTTTTATAAAATTATATTCCTTGAAAATCAGAATTTAAAATTTGATCAAGGAAAATTTATTAGTGTGTGTGTGTGAAAATTATAATATATATATATGTAAGATATAATAAAAATGATGGGTATGTTAAGAAATAACTAGCAGATAGACTTGTTTGCGTTCCGATGTTCAAATGGCACCGAAATCGAAAGTGCATTTTCATTTCTAAATAACTTTAATAAATTGTGCTACTATTTTGTTCATATTAAGGTTCTGTTATTCATTAATGAAAACATCAGAATACGAACAGATACAAAAGACATTATAAGATAACATGATAATATATGTAAAGCAAAATGTTTCAGCAACCGCTTTCATCGCAGACAAATCCAAAAGGCATGTTGATAATGCAGGGCAACGAAAAGGTGAAGTTAATTTGAGAAGCAGGGAAGTAGACATACTCCCACCCTATCAGGTTCAGTCCTTAAACAAAGGCAAAGGTGAAAGTTTATTAATTGGTCTTTTGAAGACACTAGTTTTAGTTTTGACTATAACTACACGAACTAATCCGTCCTTGCCAGGATGGATATCGATTACAGGCCATGCTAAAGGTGGAGATCCATCTTCAATGACAAGAACCACAGTGTCGATCTTCAGGTTAGGTTTGGCGTGCTGCCACTTGGATCACTGCTGAAGTGAAGTATTCCTTTTTCCAGTGACTCCAAAATCCACGTCGTAGATTCTGAACAAATTCCCACCCAGAACTTGTGCGAACAGGCAGATGTGTGTCTGGAAAGGAAGTCAAAGTATTACCTGTAATAAAATGAGATGGGGTTAAAACATTAATATAGTCAATATCAGAATTGTTCACGTATGTGGAATTCCTATGACGTCCTCCCACCCATAAGAGACCTTCTTTGTCTATGAATGGATAAAGACAATGCAGTGAGGTCTTATTGGGTAAAGGTTTCTTTTCCTTAATACATTGCAAATCATCTTCGAAATACACTCATGTCAATAAATTAAGGATAATGCAAAATCAGTCAAGGGAAGAGTTAGAAGCAAAACAAATTTGACTTATTTGTAAAGCTTATTTATTAAACAAAAGGTAAAGAGCAAAAAAAGATGCTATATGTTTGATATTATTTAAAAAAATTAGTGATTTTTTCTCCCTGCAGCAAATTACAAAAAAAAAACCTATTTACAAAAAAACAATGTTACATGGTTGGTATGATTGTTAATACATTGGTATGTCTCCCAGACGATGCAATACAGTCCGTACAACGCCTAGGCATGCCGAGTATCAAATTATCAATCTGATCTTGGAGGATATTACACCACTCAAAAAACAATGCTCTCTGAAGTTCCGCTAGACATATAGGAGGAGGTTGGCGGGCTGCAACTCGTCTGCCAAGCATGTCCCACACGTGCTCTACTGGATTCAAGTCAGGTGAGAATGCTGGGCATTCCATACGGGTGATATCCTCCAATTGAAGGCATTCGCTCACGATGTTTGAACGGTGAGCACGGGCGTTGTCATCCATAAACACAAATTGTGCGCCCATGGCACCCCGAACAAACGTACATGTTGTTCGAGAATGACGTCCCGATAGATTTGGCTCGTCATGGTTCCAATTTACACATGCAGGTCAGTTCTGAAACCCAGAATAATTCCACCCCAAACGAGCACTCCTGCACCACCGTAACGGTGTCGTTCAATTATGCTTTCTTGGTGGTAACGGGTACCTGGAGCTCTCCATATGAGAATCAGACTGCGAGCTAAACCTGGACTCGTCGGAAAATATCACACAAGCCCACTGTTGCGGTGTCCACAATGCATGCTCTCTACTCCAGGCTAACCGCAGGCGACAGTGAGTTGCAGTAAGTGGAACGCATCTGACAGGTCTAAGAGCATGTAGACCAATCTGCCCTAAGCGTCTGTACACGGTCTGCCTTGAAATTGCCGTACCAGTGGCTGAAGAGAGCTGACGAGACAGGTCTGAGACTGTGCTCCGCCTTTTTCTTTTGGAACTAACTGCCAAATACCGGTCCTCATTCGGCGTTGTAACTCTAGGGTAACCTGTGCTGTAAAGTCTACTCACATTAACCATCATCTTGGAATTGTTGCCAAAGCCTGGAGACGACACTCTGGGCAATTCCAAGTTCGTCTGATACTTCCAGTTGGATACGCCCACATTCCAGACGGCCGATAATTCTACCACGTAAAAAATCATCCAAATGCGTCCTTTTTGTCATAACTATTCGGTTATTGCACTGAAATGCTTATAAAGCACCTGCGAACAATTTTACTTCTTTGCTTGTATTCCTTATATATCACTCTCTTACACTCTCGTCATTGTGACGTACTATCGGAGTCATCTAGTTACTTCCTGAAATTTGCATACGATTCTTGAAGATGTGTGTAAAGATTTTGCAGGTGATATATTTATTTTAGAGTTCGATTTCCACATGACTCCAAATTATCCTTAATTTATGGACATGAGTGTAAAAGATTCTAAATCCAACGAATAATGAACTTTTCTGCTACTCGAATCTCTAGAAATGTTAGTGGCATAAGGCAATTGGAGTTAATATCGCTACGCGAAATGTTCTCAGTAACAAGATGCTTTTTGCAATTAACAATAAATCTTTGACAGTAAGACAGAATACGAATAATCTTGCAATGAGAAGAATAATGCTTGAATAAATTAGCTAATAAATCATTTGATTCACGTATATGAGAGATAAAAGAACGATCAGATCTTTGTTCAGTCCTTACTTCAGTATCATCTTCAGATCTTAATTCATATTTGGGCCATTTGTCCTCTTCCTGATGCAACCATGGGGGACTATTCCACCACAAAATACAGTTTGGTAGGAGGTGAGGTTCAATACCACGGGAAGCAACATCGGCAGGATTTTCTTTAGACGGATCATGATTCCAATGTTTAATAGGTATTAGTTCTATGATTTGAGATGTTTTATTTGTAACAAAAGTTTTCCACTTACATGGATGAGCGGATAGCCAAGAGAGAACTTCCTAGGAATCACAGTCTAAGAATAAATTTCAAAATTAAACTTCTTTAAAGCGTTCAAAAGAGATTGCATTAATCTGGTCAACAAATATGCAACGCAAAGTTCTAATCGAGGAATGGATACTTGCTTTTATAGGCGCAACTTTAGTCTTCGATACCAAAAGATTAACCTTAACCGTACCATTGCGTTTTATGGCGACAGTATAGCAATGGCTCCTGCATAGGCTAGCGAAGATGCACAATAAAATCCATGTAGTTGAATAACACTGTCAGTTGTAAGTATAACACATCTCGGAATTTCACAATTATTGATTTGACTGAATGTTTCTTGAAATTTAAACCAGTCATCTTACAGGTACTGGGGAATACCTGAATCCAGTCGCCTTTAACTAGCCATAGCTTTTGATAGAATATTTTAATCAATGTAGGAGACCTAAAGGATCGAAAATGCAAGCAGATTCCAATATGCGTCTCTTTTTTATAGGTATGTTGAGTCACAGTGTAGCTTTAAGAATGAAAGTATCAGTAATTGAATTCCAAAAAAGCTCTATTACTTTAGAATTCAAAATCGGAATTCAATGAACAATGTTCCTTAAATTCAGTCAAGAATTCTACAGAATTGGAATTCCACTTCCTCAAATCAAAACCACGTGCATGCTAAATTGAAGATACTTTCTTGCTGACTGATACTTCATTATTAACTGTATTTGAACCCGACAATAAGTCGTCCATGTATACATATCTATATATATATATATATACGCGATACACCAGATTCCTTCATAGCATCTTAAGCTATTTGCTTCAGACATCGGGGTTGCTAAAAATGAAGCAGAGGAAAGACTATACGTAACCATTTTCAACTTGTACGTGGGTATTTCATCACTGGAATTGTATCAAAATAGTATCAGTTGATAATTCTGACCTCCAGGGGCTACTATCACCTGACAATACATCTTTTCCACATCGGCTGTGAAAACAATTTTAGGAAATCGAAAATTAATCAAAATCTCAAAAATATCTCTTTGTAGTTTCGGACCTACATCTAAAAGGGAATTCAATGATATACCGTTTTCAGATTTACATATGATGCATCAAAAACTACTCTTAATTTTGTAATTTCTAGAAGGTTTAATGTACGCACAATGAGGAAGATAAAACTTTTGTAATTTCTAGAAAGTTTAATGAACGCATGATGAGAAAGATAAAACTTTTCTGCATCCAATCTTTCAGATAAATCATCATTAATCACAGTCATATGACCTAATTGTTCATATTCATACATTAAATCTTTATACTGTTTTTCAAATTCTGGATCATCTTTGAATTTTCGTTCCATAGAACGCCATCTAGAAATTGCTGCCGGTTACCCAACTTTAAATACGATTTATAAAATGGAAGTTTTACAACAAATCGCCCATCTGAATTAAACGAATAAGTGTTTAGAAAATGTGATTCACAAAATTGTTCCTCAGATGTCAGAAATTCATTCTTCCCCACATCGACAATATCCTCCATTTCTCAGAAACGTTTAATTTCACAATCAGTACTTATTTTATCTTCTAGCTTTATGAAGTGTGAATTTGCTGTTTTGGGGACTTCCATATTATTTCCGATCTTTGCAACAATCACCCAACCAAACACTTTATTTTGAGCTACAGGCTCATTTTTCGAACCATGTATTTTCCCCCTAGGGGTCGACGTAGAGAACTCTGCGAAGCTACTGGCTATGATCTGTATCTAGGCAGTTTCGGCCATGGGGGTGTACAAATTATGAACCTCGTGGTTCTGGGAGCTCCGGAAAGGTCATTTATTGGCCGGCCCGGGGTTCAGCATGTCTTAGAGCAGGGTGGTTCTGGTAGCCCGGGGGTAACTCCTTGGGTTTGCTGGGTAATGTCCCCCTGCAACGAGCTCGCCCGAGCGACTGGTGGGTAGCAAATTGACGACCAGTGACGTCCCAAATTGGGTGCGTTGCGCCGACCCCTCAAGGTTCCGGGAAACAGGTTGGGCCTCGGTTCTGCCGGAGGAAGGACCTGTAGTGCATTTTGCGGAACGGAGAGGTCAAAGGTTGTTGTTGAACCATGTATTTGACCACCTCTTAGGACAGAGAAAAAATAATCAGCTCCTTATATCAAATCAATTTCTTTGGGGTGAGCAACATTCAGATCCGGAATAGATTTAATATATTCTATATGCTTTTTACATTAACGACTTGTCCTGGCAATGGCAAAGTTAACCTATCCAAAATGTGTGCATTAACATCAATTATTTCGCTATTTAACCTCGACTCAATCTTCAGACTAATAGAGCCGCGAGTCTTGGTAGCTGGCACTCCACCAATTCCACGCAGAACCAACTTGCAATTTCTTGGTTTCAGTCCTAATCTTTAAACAGCTCGCTCACAAATAACCAAACTTTCACTTCCTGGATCCAGTGATAATTTAATTTCGATAGTTTCGCCACTAGACGAAAATCCGAGTGCAAGAACGGAAGGCAAAATCATCGAGTTGCAATTTTGTATCACATTACTGCTCAATATTTGACCTAGTTTATAGTTGTGTAACATTATGGTTTCACAAAAAATGCTTAAATTTTCAAGTAAAGATAGCATTTCGAGCATTTAAATTTTTCTTGTAAGCAGATGTCTATATAACGATGTGAATGTACTTTTTTAGTAGAATTATAATAATTTAGATCATAGGTTCCCAACGTGGGCGATAACGCCCCCTTGTGGGCGTTTCAGGCTTTCAGGGGGGCGGTAAAAAACCCAGAGAAAATTAGGGGGCGTTGGAAGATTAGCCAAATATAGTCTAAAAAAGACTTTGAAATCACGCTGATAATTCATTTCTATCACGTGTGCGAAAATTCACATATTTCGATATGAGACTTCACTGTTCAGAGAAAGACATACCTCTCTAGTATGTACGATTCTGGGGCTGCATGTGCTAAACCTAGCATCCTGTCTTGCCAATTTGGCGAGATGCACTCCAAAAAGTCGCAGAAAACTGTTGACTTTTGTTGAAAGGGTCACCATTTTAGTGAAAGGAGCAGTAGAACCGGAGTTCATAATATCAGAAGGAAAAGCCTTCAGTGCAAAAATATATCTTTATTGTCTTTATGTACATATTTATGTTACGTCCAAAGCCCGAAGTTCGGCCAGTTCGCGTTTTGGCCAGGAGGTTTGGCCAAAGTCCGAAATACTTGCAATTAATATTGTATTTTATACTTTGGCCGGCCATTTCGCGAAGTGGCTGGGAATTCTTGGCCAAAGCCTGATGTGATAATGGTAGATTGAGTCTATGGAGCAGAAAAAGACTAAGGATCACCCTTAAAGGTAGTTGACAAATTGAGTACTCAATTTGCCTCTGTATTCATACTCGATACGCAACGCATTTGCTTAAGATATAATTCGTCATTTTGAAGGGCGCAAATCTAATCTTCACACTATCACATTGTTACAGCATATGCGTTCACTGAATAGTTTCTACTCGTTGAACTCACAGAAGTACTCATTTTTAAATACTTCATTTTTAACAGTGTGTAAAACCATCTGCCCTTGATTTCTTTTTTCCCAAATTGGCCGGTCAAAGCCAGAAATCAACAAAAAGATTGGACATTCGCCGGTAAGTTTACAGCAACGTTGGCCAAAATGCGAATTGGCCGATTTCGGGCTTTGGCCGTAACATTTACAAAAAATGTCACTGGGACTAAAAAATGCCACTTACAAGCGGCAACGATAGCGAGATCTCCAACTAAACTGTATTCTAAGAGAGTCTGTAAAAGTGCGTAGGCGACGTTGGACGCGGGAAAAAATTAGAGCGCCGAAATAAGCGGCGGCGGAGTAGACAAATCGTCGCCAGTGGTTTACCCGATCAAAATTGTAGGTAGCTAAAAATAGAACAGCCCCGCAGAATGCTACAGACTCAGGCTCACACTATCTATCGTTCATCGCAGCATGTACTGCGTACGATGAAAACGGCGTTGCCTTAATATTTTGCTACTTCAACTTATATTATTTAAACCGGCAGTATCCCTTGCAGCTCCCTTAACTTGGATCAAGTATAAGTAAAGAAAAACCCATGTCGGAAGCAAAAAAGAAGAGGCGGCAGTACAGTGCGGATTATATAAAATACGGATTTATCGAAAATCCCTCAAATCCATCATCTCCATTGTGCCTTATTTGTCAAAAAACATTTTCGAATGAAGCGATGAAACCTTCTAGGCTTCAAGATCATCTTAATAAAATGCATCCGGATAAGAAAGACAGAGATATGACCTATTTTCTAGAGATAAAAAAGAAGATTGAAAATCAGCCAACTATATCAAAATTATTTTCATCAGCTTCTAAACAAGACGATGACGGACTTCGAGCTTCGTACAATATCTCATTGTTGATTGCTAAAACAGGCAAGCCACATACTATTGGGGAAGATTTAATTTTACCAGCAGTTAAAGAAGTAATAACCACCGTGCTCCATAAACCAGCTACAGATATTATCCGAAAAATTCCTTTGAGCAATAATTCTGTGCAAAGACGAATTGATGAGATGGCTGAAAACATTGAAGAATCGTTGTGCAATTATCTGCAGACTTGTCAATTTTCAATTCAGCTGGATGAGTCCACTTTACCAACCAATGAAGCATTGTTATTGTCGTACGTGAGGTTTATCAAAGATGAAAAAATATGTCAAGAAATGTTGTTTGCTACCAATTTGGAAACAGATACAAAAGGAGAAACCATATTTGATACACTGCAAAAGTTTTTTGACGAAAAGGAAATTCCTTTTAATAATATTTTGTCGGTTGCTACGGATGGCGCACCGGCTATGACAGGGCGTCACAAAGGCTTCATAGCATGCTTAAAAAATAAAGTTCCGGACGTGCTTGCTGTGCATTGCGTAATTCATCGACAGCATTTGGTTGCGAAAAATTTGAGCGAACGTCTCCATACATCACTGCAATATGTTATAAGAGCAGTTAATAAAATCAGAAGTAACTCGTTGAATGACAGATTATTTAGTCAGCTTTGCATTGCAAATGATGAAGATTTCAACCGATTGCTGCTTCACACAGAGGTGCGCTGGCTTTCAAAAGGTACTTGTTTGACTCGATTTTACAATCTGTTTGAATCTGTGATAGAGTTCCTAGGAAACAAAGACACGGAATTGCGCGACAACCTCATCGCATCAAAAAACGATATTGCGTACTTAGCAGACCTCTATAAATTGTTTAATGATGTCAATCTCCAACTTCAAGGAGAAGACTTAAACTTGATTAAGACTAAAAATAGCATTGCTGCTTTCGTGTCTAAACTGCTATTATATAAAAGAAATATAGGCAGACGTGAATTCCATACCTTCCCATGTTTATCAGCAGTATCATTCAAGCACGACGACTTGCTTGTTTACTGTCAGCACTTGGAAAACCTCTACAATGACTTCAAGGAACGATTCGAGGACATTTTAAACATGGACATACCAGACTGGGTTTTGGATCCTTTTTCCAATGTCAACACAGCAGGACCATCTCAGTTAGAAGAAGAACTGATAGAACTGACGACAAATGAGGAATTAAAAATTAAATTCAAGAATGGCTACCAAGAATTTTGGCTGCAGAAGTCGATTTCGCAATTGTATCCAAGATTATGGTCGATTGTGCAACGATTTCTGCTAGCATTCCCATCTTCATATTTAGCAGAACGTGGATTTAGTGCTGTAGCAACATTGGTAACGAAAAAGAGAAATCGGCTCCATGTTACTGAACGCGGCGATTTACGATTGTTTTTAAGTAAAATCGAGCCTGATATTAACAAGCTTCTTAAAATGCATCAAATTCAGCCTTCTCATTAGTTAAGTTAGAAATTCGATGCCTTTAAATTTTAATAAAAATACTTTTTAATAATAATTAAGTATGCCTTTTGAGTGTTCTCTGAAACTGTCAATTTATTTATTTAGAAAGCAATAGTTTATTATGGATTATTTCGTATCATCAAAACCCCTGCCTGTCCTTATAACAGGTAAGCTAAAACTTTTATTTTTCTTTTTAAATAACGAAGAAATTCAGTAGCGCTTCAATTCCAACAACATTCTATCTATTAGTAATTTTTTTTATTTAATTCTTGTTTTCACCATGCATTATTACGCTCTTATTTCTCTAGGGGGGCCGGTATTGAAATATTCACTAGAAAAGGGGGCACCAGTTCGAAAAAGGTTGGGAACCTATGATTTAGATTCACTTACAGATGAAGATTTTTAGGAAACCAATAAGAAATATTTAATCTTTTCCTTTTTATTCAATTCTGTACCCAGCGTAAAGAAAGTTCTAGAATTCTATTGTATAGGTATTTTCAGTGCTGCCATATGAAGGACATATATAAAACTAATTCTTAACAATTAATTTACATTTGCTTTCATTTCTAACATACTTCTAGTTTTCCAGCTTAAAAAATAATAAATAATACAAAAATTGTTCTTATATTTTTTAACTATTACATTTGTTATAACATTTAAAAAAAATTGAAGGAATTAAAAAAAATTAAAATAAACTGTTAAAAATATACTTAATGAATGTAATGATCAGTTTTTAAAACATACACATTGTTTTTTTTAATAAAGAAAATATGGGAAAGGGGGAAAAGGTTTAGAAAGAACAAATCCAAAATATTTTTATTGTCTTCAGTTACTATTAACAGCAAATAAATTTCAATAAATTTCACTTAAATTTTCAGAATTTAAATATTCCATATGTGGTATAAAGTTTTAAGAATTCCGTAAATATTACAATTCTGGAGGCCGAGAAAACCTATCCAGTCATCTAACCTATTTGCTGAAGCTCACGTATTTTTGTTATTTATTGAATTAATTTTGTTCCGCGGGTTGCATTTACAAATTTCACTCATATACTTGAAATTTATTACTTACAAAATACTGATTACATTTGGTCAGACTTCATACGTCTGCAATGACATTTAGAAGTAAATTTTAACTTAACCTAAATCGAGAACCTACCGAAGAGTTTCAATATCCTTAAATAAAAACCTCACCTCATCATCCATAGATAAGCCCAGGTTACTTGAATGTGGCATAACACACGAAAGAAATCTTAAGAAGGGAAAGGATGCTGTCGAGGACAGCAGGAAGATTTCTAAGAGAAACTGGATAATATTTATGCTAGAGCAAAAACATGTGTAGAGTTTTTTTCTAAAAGCAGGAGACATGAAAAATGTGCAGTGCTCTCTTGAGGACTCGATATTGGACCTCTCAAATACGCGCCGAGTGTGCTACTATTATACCAAGAAGGCAAGCTGGAAGGAAGGAGAAAATACCTTATACTTTAAACCAAACATGCCTGCGTTGGAACCCATTTCAAACTACCAGTATTTGACGGACAGAGCCTGTGTCAACAGACCATGATGCTAAAACGAGTGTATATATCACTTGGTGTTTTTGTGACTAGCAAGACACTGTACTGCAGTAATCACTAGAGTTATCTTTAGAATCATTATCGAACATTCTGAGAATCTGAATTTATTGGATTATGGCAAAGCTATTATTAGGACAATCTACCTAAAAGAAAAAATGCAGCACGCTCAACGCATAACCGAGAGGTCCGTGGTTCGATTCTCGGCGAAGGCGTTGCTCATTTTTCATGTTTCTACACACTCATGTAGCTAGTCCGTTCTCCTGGATTTGATGTTAGATTAATCTACGAGCATTCAGCGTTTTTAGTTACTCGAACACTGTTGGCAACATTCTGAGTTCTGCAGCATCCGAAATTAAAGCAGACTTCAAGCTGGTAATATAGTTTGAAATGATTAATTAAGCTCCAGTCGGTGACATCTGAATAAGGATAATATTTTATAACAAAGGAAGAAAAGCCTTTTCATTCTTCCTCCTTGCTCACGCAGTCTCTTGGATCGACTTTGATATTCTACGACTTCTAGTTGTCTCTGTATCAGTAAAACATTTGGTAAGCCTTTTGTCTCCCTTTCCTTATATAGCTTATTGTAAAAGCTACCAAGTCTCCCTCGAATTTCCTCACCTCTGTGTTACCTAGATAATTTCTTCAACTGCTTGTGGAATCTCGTAGATCTCCTTCAATTCTACTGGTCTTTGCGCTGGCTTGGCAGCTTGCCTGATGTCGAAGGCAAAAACTGCACTTTCTATTCCGCTGTGTTAACCGGCTTCCCTGTTTTCTTCTTTCATGTATTCTTCTCTTTCTTGCTGTTACGATAGGGATTTCCTTCGGCATTTGTCCAATCCTTGACCTTTTGCACGTCCCTTTGCGACGGACTAATTTCTCTTCTTTAGCAAGCCTGCGAGCTCGCTCTGTAACCTGGACTCTTCCTGCCTGATTCATCCGTAAGAGTTCGTTTCACTTTTTTCAGGGGCTGCTCATAAAAATTCCCAAATTAATGGCCTGTCCGCCCGTTCATAGAAGGTCTTAATTTACATTTAGCGTGATATTTCTCCACGATCTTTCCTCTGAAGTAAATTACCGTTGATCTTGCTCGTTAAACTAGAAATGGACCTTAAATTTTAAGCAGTGTTTTCCAACCCTGACTGCATTGCAGGAAGTAGCAAATGTTTGACTTTCAAATGTCAAAATAGGTGACAAGGTCACGTATCGTGATATTTTAAGCAAAAGCTCTATTAAGATGAGAAAAAGCACGAAGGAAAATATCAAGATACGCGACTGTGATCTAGCTTGAAATTTTTCGCTTGCTTTTTGTCATCGTAATAGAGTTTTTGCTTGGCGCGGGCTTTCCACGATTTAATTCACCTATTGGTGGCACTTGCACACATTAACGTGGCGGATAAAAACCGATATTTTGATTTGTGATCTGACTATGTATATCCAAAAATGGAGTTGCTTAGGTTTTCTGAAATATTTGATTTTGTTCTAGGAGGAGTAAATTCTCGCTGTATTTTACTGAAGCGGAGAGAATTTTAAAAGCGGATCATTTGGTAATGCATGGGATTTTACCTGAAAATTCCAATGTACAAATTTTGGCTTTCTGTTTGAGGACAAGTTCTCTAGCGTCCGCAACGCATGAAATGGAAGGACATTTCGTTGTTGAAAATGCAGAACTGAAAATTAAAAAAATTTTTTGTTCATGTAATGGTGGAACTGCTGGCTGTTGTAAGCACTGTGTGTCTGTTTTATTATATTGCAACAGGTAGCTGGTTTTAATATTTACTTTTACTGATTGCACACAAATGATTTCATATGTGTTTAACCTGGGATTTCCAGAAAAGCTGTGCAGTCAGACGTGTTTTTTATATATAAAAAGTATATTGAATTCACATATATAAAAATAAATTATTGAATTAATTTATGTGACATAAATTATATTGAACCAATGAAAACATTAACTAGTAAAGCGTATACCAGGATTAAAACCAAGCACTTTCTATTTTTAAGCAAAACATAAGCATTTAAAAATAAAATATCAACTTTACAAACAACTGAGGTTGTCTTTTAACCAATTTTGCTTTTCTAATGCAGTTTTTAATTAATAACTTTATATCTGAGCCAAAAATTCAAGAATAAATTGCAATAAGTTATCTTTGAATATGAAATACTGAACCAACACTTTGAATATGAAACATCCTATTTAAAAGGTGAGAAGGTCCCTATCTTGATATTTTAAGGGAAAACTATTTAGATGAGAAAAAGCACGGGCAAAATATCAAGATGGGCGACTATGACTGTATTTTGAAATTTGTCTCATGCTTTTGGCCTTCGTAATAAGGCTTTTTGCTTGGCGCGGGCTTTATCTGCATTATTAGTTTTTTTATTGGCTAACCTTTGAATACCTTTCAAAATCTGTTTCCCTCGTTCCTACAGAGAATAGATAGTTTATCGAGTAGTATAATCAACATCCAGCAGAAAAATAATTGTGCACTGTCTCTGTGCAGGTGTTTTTCCTGTTGTGTCACGTTCTGTCGACCTTAATGTGTAGGCGAGTTCATTTCATAGAGCTATCTCTGAGTAAGTGGTAACATTTTACGTAGTTCAGGATTTATATTCTGTTTACCCGCTCTGTAATATTAAACTGCAGGCAATAAAAGACTACCTTAAATAAATGCTTTATAGAGGCGTCCAGACGATATAGTGGTTAAGGGAGCCCGATTGCGATACTGAAGGGCCCAGGTTAGAATCCTGGAGAAGGCATGGATGCAAGCAAAATTGTCTATCCCTTCATAGAGGTAGCGGTGGCCGCTCATTAGGTGGCTCCACAATAAAATGGTCACCACTTCTGGCCACAGTAGTGGCCAATGCCGTTAAAAAAAGCAAGTGCCCACCATTCTAATTTTGCCCAAGTTTTGAGTCATTATCCTATAGTACGTAAGCGGGGACTCATATTTTAAGATAAACTTATTTTTAAATGAGTCTGCAGTGACTTTTGCGGACGCCCGGAGAAAAGGAACTCTTTCTAACCATTATAAAAAGTGGTCGATTATTATTAGCTAGATAGATCCTAGATATTTAAATAAAGCTATAAAACAAGAACATTATTCTATGTTAACTATTGACGAAGTTGTCACTAGAATGCCAAACGCAAAAATATTTTCTGTTTTAGATGCTAAGAGTGCTATTTCGCAAATCCAACTTGACGAAGAAAGTAGTAATGTGGGTACATTCAATACACCTTCTGGCAGATATAAATTTAAAAGATTACCATTTGGAATAAAGTTAATCGTGTGAATTTAATTTCTTTACCAAAAGAAATTAAATTAAGTGAAATTAAGATAAAATTTACAGAATATTGCATTCCTAATAAAAATATTACATATGAAAGACATTTATTCTTTACTAGAAAAAAAAATAAACCACGTCAGAAAATACAGACAAATATGTAACTGACCTTCGAAATAAAGCTAGAACATGTGAGTTTGCACAATTAACGGATAGTCTAATAAAGGATAAAATTGTTTGTGGGATTAAAGATGATATAGTGAGAGCACGATTGTTACATGAGGCAGAATTAACATTAGAAAAAGCTCTTGATATATGCAGATCTGCAGAAATAAGTGCACATCAAATAAAAATTATTAAAGATGAGGAAACTCTAGTTAACATAGTGAAAAAGAAACCAAGTAAACATAATAAAAATACATACAGAGAAGTAAATACTGCGAAACAAGAGACAAAAGTTTATTCTAAATGTGGAATATCTCATGAGTGTCCAGCATATGGAAAAATCTGTCATAAGTGTAAAAAAGCACGCGAATCAATGTAAAAGCTATAAAATAAAAAAATGAGGTAAACAAAAAAGAGAAATTAAATTAATAAAGCATGACTCTATGGAAGAGCTAGAATTTTAAGTAGGTGCATTGAACTTTAGATCAGCTAATAAAGAAGAGAAATGGCCTGTTGACCTCAATGTAGGTAAAAGTAATTTAAATTTGCAGTTAGATACTGGAGCAATGTGCAATGCTGTTTCAAAAAGCAAAGTGAAATTGCTGGATGTTGTGATACAGAAGCCTGAAATTAAAAAAAAATTAGTTACATTCACATTCTCTGGGAATAAAATGGTACTATAGGAAAAGAAGCACTTAACTGCAAATATGGAAAAAATAATTATGTTATAGAATTCCAAGTTCCTGACTACCTTCTATATTAGGATTAAAATAATAACTGCAACTAGGTTTGATTCTAAAAGTAATGTCCGTTTACACTGAAGACTTACTGGAGGAATACAGAGATGTATTTGAAATCTTAGGTTGTTTGAATGGAGAATATAAAATCCAGTTAAATGCAGATACAACACCAGTAATTCATCCTCCAAAAAAAATACCTATAGCTATACGAGATAAAGTGAAGAAAGAATTACAAAGAATGGAAAATTTAAATGTTATCGAGAAAGTAAGAGAACCGACTGAATGGGTAAATTCAATGGTCACAGTTGTCAAACCTAACAAAATAGGAATATGTTTAGATCCTAGATATTTAAATAAAGCCATAAAACAAGAACATTATTCTATGTTAACTATTGACGAAGTTGTCACTAGAATGCCAAACGCAAAAATATTTTGTTTTAGATGCTAAGAGTGCTATTTCGCAAATCCAACTTGACGAAGAAAGTAGTAATGTGGGTACATTCAATACACCTTCTGGCAGATATAAATTTAAAAGATTACCATTTGGAATAAAGTTAATCGTGTGAATTTCGTTGTTGAGAGCGGAAAGCCCGTAGATACGGTTGTAAGGTTTTAGTTTTAACTAACAAAGTTTTATGTTAATTTTCTCTTTCCTGTAAGTTCTTATTTCAACTTCCCGTTAGAATGAGCACGCGTTTCAGCTTTATGCTAATTTGAAGAGGAGCCAAGTTTGTATTTAAAGGTTTTTCTCAGTGTGAGAGAGCTTTTAGTCTCGGATCACTGCTGCTCTGTTCGACATTCGCCTGACTAGCTAGTATTTAAATTCTAAGCCATAGCACTGTGACACTATTACTTATTGAAGTAATCTAAGTGCGTTAGTATTAGCTAAATCTTGCTTCGCACCATTGACAGTTTAGCATAGAGGCCAACCTCGCGTTTACAGCTCTGTGAGCAATGACTACTTAATTTCTGTTCACTTTATTTTAAAGTATTTGATTGTTCAGTTTAGACCCAAGTGCGGTCATTATTTTCTGTTATCCCTCCCGAGTTGGGAAGTGGCTGTAAATAGTGGTTTAATAAAAGGGGATTTTAAATCCTTCTTACGTGCAGTTATTCTACCACTTAACCACAGTATTCTACCGCAGAACATAGCTGCATTCAGCTCCCTGTTCAAAATCAGGACTTTTAACAACTTCACGAATATGTTCGCCAAAAGTCCTGACACTGCCGCCCAAAGAAGAAAAATGAGAGGATGGCCTGAAAGACAAGAAGAGGAGCCTGAGATACCTGCAGTACCTGTGCAGAACCCTGAGATACCACCTCCTGCCCTAGAAGGATTTGGCTACATAGTACAAACTATGCGGGCAGCCCTGAAGCCAGCTGCAAGTTTTGACGGCAAGTCAGCCGAAATTAATTTCCTGGAAATATTGGACGCACATTTCATGTTATATCCAGTGCACGAATTTCAGAAAGTCACCCTTGCCACCAGTGCTTTGAAGGGCCAAGTGCTAAATTGGTTCAAGTGTATTTGGAAAGAATCTTTTGGAGGAACCGGGAAGCCCCACATACACTTATGAAAATTTTTAAAATTCTTTGGTGAAAGCATTTCCTGTCGTACAAGATCGAGCCAGACTGGAGGCGGAACTTTTTAGTCGTTACCAAGAAAAGATAGAAGATTTGTCAAATTTTATCTTGAGAAAAATCCAAGTTTTCAAGCTTTTGTATGGAAGTCGCCCAGATTCAGAAATTATTCAAATTACATTCCTAGGCTACTGCCCCAAGTTCACAAATTAGGGCTTCCAGATGCCCATATTCATGTGAACGATCACGTTATTGGAAATTTGGTGGCTCTAGGTATCGTTTTTTCACAATGCCAGAAACCTATGTACATTCATGCAGATTATTCTTTATTTAATTTCTTGAAATATAATACAGGGCTCTAATATTTTTTTTGCCAATTTGAAAACTGATAGCCATTTATAGCCAAATGTCGTTTCGCGACTAACAGCCCTTCTGGGACAATGGCGCTTTGGGCTAAAATGGGGTTGCTTTCAGCAGTGCGTTTATTAGATTGTTTTAAGCAGAAATAGTGGGAAATTAACATGTTTTCATTCAAACATTCTTGGATTACTTATGATTAATTTATTGAAAAAAATTTTTAATTCATAAAATTGCTGCATTCAATTTTCTGCATACTGCTTTAATTTAATAATTTAACATTTCTTTATTTAAAAGTTACCAAGCAAAAGTGTATTTCACTTTTTGTACATTTTTACTAAAAGGAAATAACTTCAGCGTTTCTTAATTTAAAATTGCTTAAATAAAAATACATTTCACCTTTTTCATTTCCATTTTATAAAGTTACTCAGTAACTCTGCATTCGGTCATTTAAACTGACTAACATAAAAAAGTACAGTTAACTTTTTTTTCCTTGTAGTGTCAACCTGGTTGTTACAGACAAGACACTGCGAAATGTAGCAAGCATAATGCAACCGACCACTTGTTTATCATAAACAAGAATAGAGAATAATATAGAGTGATATAGAAACTCAGGAGTCATATAGAAGCACAATATATGTAGTAAAAGAGTAAAATGAGTTGTATGTGCAAACAAAATTTAGCTATGAATCTGAGTACATCGTAAGAATTTAGGAAGAAAGATTGTGAAGTTCACTATCAACAATGACTGATCAATTGTTAAAGAATTTACCAGCTGCAGATGAAAGTTTAAACCCGTTAACATTCGATAAAGAATTGCGGTCTCTCTTAGGGTCAATTGCATTATGAACTTTTTCAAGATTCCATTTTTATCCTGAAATGAATGCATAGTCAAGTAGACTGTTGTCTGTACCATAAATTTTTTATGTTATGAAGTCTAGCAGAGACTTATTAAATTATAATTTAAATTTTATTAAATATTGAGTTTATGGGCATCAGTATTACTTTAATTCACCAAAACAATATAATTAAAATTGTAAGGTTTTAGTTCAAACTAACAAAGTTTTATTTTAATTTGCCTTTCCTATGTGTTCTTATTTCAACTTCCCGTTAGAATGAGAGCACGTTTCAGCTTTATGCTAATTTGAAGTGGAGCCAAGTTCATACTTAAACGGTAGGTAGGAACTTCTCGGTGTGAGAGAGCTTTTAGTTTCGGATCACTGCTGCTCTGTTCGACATTTGCCTGACTAGCTAGTATTTAAATTCTAAGCCTTAGCGCTGTTACGCTATAACTTATTGAAGTAAATCTAAGTGCGTTAATATTAGCTAACTCTTGCTACGCACCATTGATCATTTAGAGGCCAACCTCGCGTTCATAGCTCTGCGAGCAACAATTACTTAATTTCTATTTAAATTTAGTTTAAATTACACAGTCCAGTCACATTAATGTGACCATCTGTCAAAAGCCAGAATAACCACCTTTCGCAGAGCGGACTGCTGCGAGACGTGCAGGAAGAGAGTCACATAGGTCCCTGAAGGTGTTCTCTGGGATGTTGAGCCATGCCGACTCTAATGCCGTGGCCAGCTGCGCTAGATTACGCGGTTGAGGATCCATGGCGCGAACAACTCGATCGAGATGGTCCCACAGATGCTCGATTGGGTTTAAGTCAGGTGAGTTTGCTGGCCAGGGGAGGACGGTAAACTCATCCTGGTGCTCTTCGAACCACGCACGTACACTGGCAGCTGTATGGCACCTCGCATTGTCCTGCTGGAAGATGCCATCATCCTGAGGAAAAACAATACGCATGTAGGGGTGAACATGGTCCGCAAGGACAGATGCGTACTTGTATTGATCCATTGTGCCTTCCACAATGATCAGTGAACCTAGAGAATGCCAGGAAAACATTCCCCAGACCATAATGCTCCCGCCTCCAGCTTGGACCGTTCCGGCAATGGTTGCAGGGTGGTTCCTTTCAGAGGTTTCACGCCTTATACGCCAACGTCCATCTGTCCGATGGAGCATAAAACGCGATTCATCCGAAAACGCAACCTGTCGCCACTCAGTGGACGTCCAGCTGCTGTACTGGCGTGCAAATTCTAGCCTTCGCCGTCGATGAACAGCAGTCAGCATAGGTGCACGAACCAGGCGTCTGCTTCGGAGGCCCAGACGCAGCAATGTTCGCTGAATAGTACTTTGGGAGACACTTTTGGTAGCCCCTTGGTTCATTTTGGTGGTCAGTTGCTCAACGGTAGCCCGTCTATCTGCCCGAACGCATCTCCGCAACCGTCGTTCGCCTCTGTCATCTATGGCCCGTGGTGCACCACATTTGCCACGTCGCTGATTTTGGACAGTCCCATTTTGCCATGCACGGTACACTTTTACCACGGCGGCACGCGAACAGTTCACAAACTCAGCCGTTTCGGAAATGCTTCCACCCTTGGCCCGAAAGCCAATGATCATGCCCTTTTGGAAGTCGGATAAATCGCTTCGTTTCTGCATTACGCCAACGATTGAAATGTTTTCCGAAGCCCTCACACACCCTTTATATACGCTCAACTGCACTGTGCTGCCACCTGCCTTCTGTGATTGGTTATTTAACTCTGACATGGAAAGTACGTGGTGGTCACATTAATGTGACTGGACTGTGTATTTGATTGTTCAGTTTAGACCCAAGTGTGGTCATTATTTTCTGTATCCCTCCCGAGTTGGGAAGTGGCTGTACATAATTGTGGTTTAATAAAAGAGTATTTTAAATCCTTCTTACGTGCAGTTCTTCTGCCACTTGACCACAATTTCCTACCACAGAACATAACTGCATTCAGCTCCCTGTCCAAGATCAGGACTTAGATTATTTCACAAATATGTTCGCCAAGAGTGGCACCTAACACTCAGTCCTGACAAAATGTCGACAAAACTGCCTATCTACCATTAAGTACAGTCAAAATCATAACTATAATATTTTTATGTATTTACATATACCATGAACTTTATTTAGATTGACTCATAGTATATTTTTAATCGACTCCATTTATATTTGAAAATATCAAAATCATTATTAAACTTAACACTTTCCTGCACTGAAAATAATATTGTAAAGAAAATAGTTTTAAATTTGCTGTACTTCATTTGTATACTCAAGAAAATGTATATATATACATCAAGGACAAGTGCTTCATGAGAAAGACGACAGAAAAATATTACAAGATTGCTACAGTACTGATATAAATATATTTATGTTACAAAATAGACTTATGAAATCTATTACATAAACTGAAACTAAATTATAACTTACCATATAAACTTATTATGCCAAATTATTAAATATTGTACTTACCGCTGTCAAGTGAAAATATTTACATTAAACAAAATGTGATACATGAACTTAATTTAACTTTTTAGAATTTGGCATAAACTTATGGTATGAAATGACCACATCTCAAATAAAAGAAATGGAATCATAATAAATTATATATCAAGAAACTATTATGAACTATTGTAATTATGACTGTTGGTCTACTATTATTACATTTATCAGAACTATTATAATTATATCTAATGGTTTCGATATGAATCAAAATGTCAATGTCATTGTCTATTAATCTGTTGATTATGATACTAATAATAATGAAAATGAACTATTATTGAACTGTTGCAAATACTACCTATTAATCTAGAGCCATTC
>KK117704.1:0-14814 GCA_000611955.2 Stegodyphus mimosarum
AAAACCGGATTCGGCAGCAGCTCAAAAACACGTCCTTCACCTCTGAAGGTTCCCCTCCGAATGTGTAAGCCGACGTCACAACGAAGCTCCGTATGTACTTACAAACAGCTTTGGCTCCGCCCAGCATCAATAACATAATGTAAACATGGTTCACAACTTCCATTCGTAAATCGTGAAATAAGACCTTGTCGATATTTGTGAATATGTATGTCTGAACGATTTCAAGCATTCTACAACTGTATTGCTTGGTTATGTTTCTCCTTATAAAAAAGCAAAAGAATAATTAGTGATGATTTCTTAGATTGGTCTAATATAGTGTACCTAAAAAAAAACTTTCAGTAAGATATTCTAGCATCAGGATTGCTGTCTCAAGTTCACTGATGAAGCCAAAATTAGCCTATAAATTTTCTCTTTCAGAGAATATTCAGAATAAAACTGGGATTGTGGTAACCTCACAATAAGGTTAATAATTTAATTCAAGTGGAACTGTGCTTGAATAAAAGCATATTAACAATAAATAAATAAACAGTGTTATTTGTTATTTTGTAATCAGACCTCATGAATAAGATCTAAGATTTTTGAAAATGCCAACCAACTGCATTTCCATATATTTGCTATTTTTTCTCATATCGCATCATCCATCATCATCTGCAAACTTGTGAATAAAATTTATACAATTGCTACTACAACATATGTGTGTTTTATTGGATTTATGATGCTTGCATTATAACCAATAATTGTCATGCCACCACTGATACTTGTGGATAAATATAACTGCTTATAATGATATTAAGAACATTTGAAACTAATTTCTTTGCTAAAGGCAAACTGGAATTTGTGTTTGTTCACTTTCAAAATCAATTTAGTTTTATAGAAAATACTTTTTTTATTTTTAACCAAATTTTAAATGCTTTAGTTTCTTTGTCAACTCACTAAAAATTAAAATATATATATATATATATATATATATAGATAGATAGATAGATAGACAGTTTCAATTTTCTGACTTCACAAATCCAACAGATACACAAATCAGAAATTACATAAAAAATTACAGTTTTTTATTGCAAGCTGAAATTAGGCGCATTTGATTAAAAATTTTATTATATGAAGCAAGTAAAGAATAAAGTGAGCAAAATTTTAGGCAAACATCTTGTAAATACTATTTGCATCATTATCATATTTGTCAAACAAGAAGCTCACAAGTGTTAAACAAATTAAGAACAATGTTCATATTAAAATTTGTATGCTCATTTTTTCTCTTAACAAGTACCTTTTTAAAATATTGGTGACTTTCATCATTCATCTTAATAATACGAGTGAAATTGAAGCAATTAATAAATATCAGATTTTACGTTAGAAAGTAAGATGCTTGCTTCCAATGGTATGTTGCTAAAGATATATAAGCGCACAGAAAAATTTGTTTTAAGCGACATAAATTATATGTTAATAGACATAGCCATAATCAACAAAACAATTTATAATATAATTTGCTTGTCAATTTTTAGCAACAATACATTTACTTTTCTTTCTTATTTTTTTCCCCCAATTTTATCAAAGCCATAAAACAGAAAATAAATCCATGGCTGTTTCAAAATTTAAATATAAAATATTTAAAGAATATGTGAAGAATGTTGAGAGCATAATGTCATTTTAATCATGAATATTTACAAGGAATAATGTTTAATATTTATAAGAACTGGCCAAATAAACTATCACTAACAACAAGACATGCATCACAACCAAAATGAGGTAACTGGTACTTTGAAAGGCTTAATATAATATTAGCTTGAAAGGAGTAATATACTTTGAAAGACAGCTGACATATATTTCTGCAGCAATGGTGTTTATTTGGTGCCAAGGTAGGACTAGAGTTTTAAAAATTTATAGTTAAATAGCTATTAGAAATTCTGCAAAAACGTTCAATTCAAATAATTTCTTCAAATTTTGTACATGCCAAACAGGTATTATAGCTCTTTTTGTGATCTAGTCTTGGCTAGCCTATGTAAAATAATATAACAAAACAATTTGCATCACACAGGCAACCAGTCTCTTCCAAAATTTGTTGCACTATGCATGAATTACCTTGTCTGTAAATACTTCTATTTGATAGTTCATAAGAAATCTCCATGACTGACTCATATTTTGCTAATTCTAAGGTATGGAGATCATCGTACTGCGAACTATCAATTAAATGTCTACAGTTATGTGATAGGGCCGAGATTAAACTTGGAAAGATTTGGTATGTACTGCTAAGCAACTTTTGCTGTATTTAATGTTACTAGTGCATTACTGTTTATAAACTCTGGATGGAAATGTAATACCTTGTGTTGTAAAGAAATATTCTGTACTTTGGTAAGTTCTAATTGGTACAGTCCATAAGCAAGCTATTCTTATTTCTAAAATTACAATTTTAAGTTTTTCAAATTATTGAATATTTTAATTATTGAATATGGGTCTCCACCAAACGTTCGGAGGTTGTGACCACTGAAAACTGGTAGTTCAGCCTAGGTTTGAACTCACTCAAATGGGTTAGCTGCATGGTTGGTTTTCTCCACGTGCAACATAAATATGAGCTACTTTCCCTTAGGAAGTTCTTCATGAAGATATATCTCCACTGAGACATACAGCCTTTGTGTACTTTGCCATATTCAAATAACCTAACCTAACCTTAAATTTTAATGCAAAGGTATTCTTTAAAATTTTGTTAAAAAAAGGTATTAAGGTATTTTTAAAATTTTGTTGAACTATAGAGGGCATTACTCATTATCTGCAATATGAGTTATTGATTGCTGAGCATTCCTACATATCCATACTCTATTAAGGTCATTTGGTCTTTAACTGTAATAACTAATTTGCATCTCTGGAAAGAAACATTATATCTATTTAAATGATTCATCCATTGTCACCCGTTTTTCTGTATTCTCCTTTTTCTATATAAAACACATATACTTCTTTATTTCATGAACCAGCAACATTGCTTCTGCAGTAGCTCGGTGATAATAAGTTTTTGTGCTTTCTCTTTCACCACCATGTACATAGTCATCTGTTTTCACTTGAACATCTGAGAATATTATAAACTCGTTATTAAAATTCCAAAATCAGAAACAAGAAAGAGGTGCATGACGTTTTTAAAGCAAGCCCATTGCACTCTATGAGTGCAGAAAGTTAAATCTCAGATTTTGCCGAAAACAATAAAAACTGCATTATGCTGTTTACAGCTAGGCTAAAGCATTAAATTTCCCATCGGAGGGAGCATAATGTGCAATCACACTACTAAAAATGTCCGGAGAAATGAAAAACCACGTGGGGGAACACCTGGGTTGAACAATAAACATTTTTTGGCGACATCATGGGTTGCTATGTAAATTCTTTTTTGAGATATGGTGCGTTGCTTCATCAATACATTCTCATGGCTTATTGAGGGAAGTGCACCAAAAAAAAATAATAATGAAGTGGCAAAAAAATTAACTCTCAAAATATTAGGTATTGTTCTGTTATCCGGACCAGATTAAAAATTGTATGAATGTATGCACATATATGTGTATAAGTATACACATACATTCATACTTACATATATACATGAAAACATACATACATGCATACTTACATACATTTCTGAATCTGATCCTGATAACAGAACAATACCCAATATATAGAAATAGATAAATTATGTGTTTAATAGACAATACCATGACTATTACAACTATGCCTTCACCAACCAGTTAAAAATTCTTGACCTACTTCAACACAGCCTCTCTCTGCTCAGACATTTGTAGATTTAGAAATTTCCTAATAAGGAGAAGACATCAGTAAATTTTCAAGTCCTTGCTACATAATGTAGAGTTTTATGAAATTAACTCAAACATATGTAATACAGAGTAATGACACACTTCTAAATTTTAAAAAGAAATTTAAAGACATTCATAATTGGGAGACATGGAAATCAAAACATACTGATATAGCAAACAAACCAACTGAAATATAAACAGAACCTTAGTTTTAAAAATGTTATGGTACTTCTTTGATACTGCAGCTTCTACTTTTTAAATGTCAAGCTGGCATCAAAATTCTTGCGAAGTTCAAATTTCATTCTCATGTACACTTTGTAGCTGCCATGCTTCTCGACTGCTTTTAATACGGCATAAGAAGAATTCCAGGGTCTCAAAGATTTTTACCACATGAACTCTGCAAAATAAGATTCATGATGATAGTGAAACATGCCTCTTCGATTTTTATTCCACCACTTAGTGGAGCTCCACAGTCATTCTATATGTATAAGCAGTTGTTAAATCAGCAAAATAAAATTTATGGTCTACAGAAAAATGCCTGTAAGCTGCTTTTTACCAGTTCCTGTCTTTTATATGCTCACCAGAAGTTTGAATAGTTGTCGTTCCCTATTGTAGATGGTCGACAAGTTTTCTCACGAATGTGGATGGCTCTCTGTTTATAAACTGAGCGAGAAAGAATTTCTATTTTTTTTTTGGCATATCTTGTCAGATATCCAGTATTGTGGAAAAATCATGCCAGTTTTGGTTTTCGGCTGTATGAACAGATTTTCGCCTATGTTCACAATTTTTTCAGGGCCACCTATTTACATATTTCATTGTCGGATTATATGCAGAGAATACATGTTTCTCATAAAACTGTTTCAGTGAATAGTCACGCGAAGTAAAATATGTGTCTTTCTTGAAAGAAAGGTATAACAAGCATCTTCCTTACTTTTCAGTAACTTAAAAAATTTAAATTTAAAAAGTAAATAAATACAATACATTAACAAGTGGAATAGGTTGGAATGAGCTTTAGCCCACTGCTTGGCAGTGATTGTTTTTGAATGAGCAATAAATGCGCCAACATGGGTAACTTCGTATATCCGCCAACATGGCTGACTGGGTATTTTGAAGCTACGGAAACATCTAGTTTTCGCACATACGTATTTCCTATTTTATAAAGAACAGTTTTATTGGTAATCTGAGATGACGTAGTGCACATGGCATTTTCTTGTAATTTATTTTAGCTTATTTTGTTCATTTGTGCACGTTGCCTACATTGCGCAATTCGCTGAAGTTTTTTTTAAGTTTAAAAGGAACGTTGTGCACATGGCATTTTCTTGTAATTTATTTTCGTTATTTTAGCTTATTTTGTTCATTTGTGTACGTTGCCTACATTGTGCAATTCGCAGATGTTTTTTTTAAGTTAAAACGGAACGGTGTGTACATGGTATCGTTTGTAATTTTAATGCCCTTTTAAAAAAAATTCCTTCTTTCTTCGATGCCATTTTGGCTACGTTTTCGCGGAGCGTGTCGGGAAGGTTATGTAACGGCATAAAATGTGTAAGTATTACAACATAAAATGTAAATAATTAATTTAAACCTAACTGACAAATATTTTAATGATCATAATGTTCGTTTTGCATATTATTTTATTATCTTTTTGTGGCAACAGTTTCCATACTAATTTATGCTTTAGAATTCTATGTTTTGTTTACAATAGGTTTTCGCGGAGCGTGTCGGAAAGGTTGCAATTGCAAAGACGTTTCGCAGAAACGCGCCGAATTGGCGATTTTCAAAACATCGCCAAGCAGTGGGCTAAAGCGCATTTTCACCGTGGAATATTGAGAGCTCTTCTTGTGATGACAGAATTATGAGTGATTATGAATTAATAGCAATTGCAAGGTAAAAATATGGTAACATGGTTTTCTTGAAGCTCTTCTCATAACAAGCAAACTATAAATCATCATTGCTGGGACTTCCAGCAATGATTATGATCAAATGATAGCAATGATACTGATCAAAATGGTTTACATTGGCGATTTATGAAAAATCTTGGCACCTTTACAAAATGGGATCCATAACAATAAGGAAGAAACAACATTACATACTTCCTAAAGCTTGGTTTACTTTATTTGATTTATAGCACATAAGGGCTATCAGCCTAAGAGGATGAATGTATTTGTAAAGGACATTCTGAGGGAAACTGGCTCATATCTACATTAAAAACTACACTAGAAAAGCCTAGAATCCATTTTTGAAGTCCTTTTTAAGCCTTAAATTGATATTAGCTTCCTATGAAAATACCTTGGCAGTTTCACAACACATCATTCATATTAAAATTTGAGTTTATTTAACAGGATAAAAATTTGCTATTCAAATTTAGTGTAGGTGCAATATATTTTTCAAAACTATTCAGAACAAACTTAGATACATATTAAAAAATATGAACATGTAAAACTATAAAAAAAAATCTTCCAGTAGATCTTCTGTTTAAGTATTACATGATACATACTACATGATAGTTCTTCCATCCAAAAACTATGTAAATAATTTATATTTAAACCAGATTCCTTTCAGATATATAATAAAATAATTCAAGATGTAATATTTATTACAAAAAAGTTCTTAATTTTAAATTCATTAAGTCTTTATTTGAATAACATATATAGAGAGGCAAACATTAATTTCTTTTTCTAATACAATGTAGAAATTAAGGCACAATACATTAATTATTGGGTAAAAGGTATTGCAAATATTAACACAACTAATTTAAAACGGAAATCTCATAAATTTCTCGGTGATTTAAAATAAAGACGAGTGTATTAGAAAGATATACATGCTAATATTTAAAGAAATGTAGTATTTTCACGAAAATTTTCGCTACTTCCGAAACATATCGCAGAACAATCTTTCAATTTATGCGCAGAAATTTACTGAGTGTAAAGGGCGTATCTTTAATGTGACATCATCTAACACGTCGTTTAGATGTCACGTGACCTCCCTGCGCGTTTGGGGATTTAGCGCTGACCTGCGCCCAAAGGGGCGTTTTTTTTAACGTTTTGTGGGAATAATATAGGTTATAGAGGGCGCTGAAATAAAGAGTCAATATTTTCTTTTCACCAGTTTCAAGTAAGTTAACTATATTGTGCTGCCATCTGTTATTTAAAGTTAACACTAAATGCCTCTCAATTTTTTAAAAATTTGTACGCATATTATGTATCAAAAATATGATTCATTTATGTAACTTTCACTGAAGCTTATTCAGAAATAAGTTTAATAAATGTTAATTATCATTTAAAGTAGTAAAAATAAAAAAAGTTTAATTTTTTCTATTCGTATTTGGAATCATTTTTTATATGTATACATATATATATATATTCGGGATTTTAGCATTTTAAGTTTTTGTTCTTTTATAATTGGGGCTTTCATTTTTTAAAGAATTTAAATTAATTTGCTTTGATGAAGTTCTTTTATTTAATTTATAAACATAAACTAAAAAATGCCAATGAAGATTTTTATCTCCAAATGTCGCCAAGGTAGTCGTCATAGTACGTAAGTACCAAATTTTTGCTACTTCTGAAACTTATTTCGCAGAACCACATTTCAATTTATGCACAGAAATTTACTGAGTGTAAAAGGCGTATCTTTAATGTGGCATCATCTAACACAAGGATGTCAAACTCGCAGGCCGCATGCGGCCCACAACAAATATTTTTGCGGCCCGGCCAATATATCGGCAGATTATAATATATAATATTAAAATAATATATCGACGAAGAAAAAAATGAAATGTTTTGTGAATGAAATGTGTCATTTCAAATTAGAGAAGCTTTTATTTCAATAGAGAAATATATTAAATATTGCTGCTGTTTTCCATGTACTGAAGTATTTTTGAAAGGGATTATAAAACTGTTTTTTTTTTTAATGTTATTTAGAATTTGTAACTGATTTATTAATAAATGTAAGGAAATAATTCTTTTAACACTTATTATATTTTTTATATCCTTAATTTCAACAAACATATTCTAAAATTTCTTCTTTACTAATTCCTTAAGTACACATCTCGGAGACTGTGCTTTACAACACTTTTTAACAGATTGCTTTCCAGTACGAACAGTTCTTGCTTAAATAGTTTTATAAATATATTTATCAATGGAATTTCAATTTATGTTTACAATTAAATGTTAAGCTTATTATATATTTAGAAAATATTTATAATCATTATCAACTAGATTTCTTCATAGTAACATTCATAGGAATTTATGAATGAATAAATCCTTCATTTCCAAATACATTTATAAATAACTTAATAAATATTTACGTATTTTGTTGTTAAAGACAAATACATGCTTTTTACAAGGATATGCATAACTACTCATATATTTAATATTTTTCATTTTAGGAGTGTGCAAATTTTTAATTTCTGTGTATTCACTATATTTTTCGAGTAAAGTAATTGACAATACCTTAGCATATGTCAGAATTTTTTACAAAAGAAATACGTATAAATTGAACGAAAATTAGATGCATTATTTTTAATATGCAATAAAAGATCAGTTTTGCTTCAAAATTCCTACACGAAGGCATCTCTTCATTTAGGCATGCCCCACCTCATTTAAAAAGCTTAAACTGAACCTATGTGCCTAATTACAAGTATTTTAATATCCATAATTTTATATTTACACTTAGCCATCAAGTTTCAAACTTTTGACTCAAAACACGTGTTTGGATACATTCATTATCAAATTCAAATTTTCAAGTAAACATATTTTCATGGAGCATTCAAAACCTCCTTTAGCGATTATATCCAATTTAATAGTTCTCTGATAATATAATAAATAACAACTTCCCATTTCACATTTAAACATTAACCTCATTTATCATCGGATCACAATCTTGATTGCCTGAATTGCTATTATCCGTACACTATACAAATTGCTATTATCCATCCAACAATGAATCTTTCTTTTATGCGGAAGTGTCCCCGTTTTTCGATTTGTATGGAACTGTTGCGTGTGGAAATACTATCGAAGAGCTCTGAATGTAAACAAAAAACAGCCCCTCTGGAGACAATAAGTGAAAAATATATGCAAGATTGAAATACTGTAGGTAGCTCAGGTAGAATGTTATAGCTAACATTCTATCTGAAGTGGTCTTTATCAATATCTTTATTATAAACTTTACAACAGGCAATAAAAATGTTGCAAATTTGCTTAGTCTACAGCTTAATGTTATGTTGTGTAATCCTTAGCCATTTAAAGGCTGCTCAATGATAAAATCACAGATATCTGAGGTATTAAGCAAACTGCAGCTATGGCTCTTACAGTTTTTGTAAAATTAGATACTTCTATTTAAGCTTTAGATTCTTCTTATTTAATTATCTATAAATTTAATTTTTAAATTCAGGTAGAAGTATGCCTTTTAAGACAAAACACAGAGCTTTAATCATAATTCTGACCACCTTATTCTACAGTTTTTGATCAGAAAATCACAAGATAGCTCCATCCCATCATTCCCATTTTTTTTTTCTGAACTCCGATCTTGGCAAACTGAAATGAATCTCTCTTTGAACCCTTTTCAAAAAATGGACACTTGGAAAACTATATCTCTACACAATCTCTCTTTAAACCATTTTGGATCCCTCCCAATCTTGGGAAACGGACTCTCTACACAATCTCTCTTTGAACTTCCTGCCCCCCCCCAATCTTGGACAATCTTTCTGAATTGGGGAACCATTTTGGAATTCTTTGAATTTAGGGGAAAAAAAACTGAAATTGAAATGGTTCTCTTTGAACCCTTTTGGAATATCTCTCTTTAACCATCTTGAAACCTAACGGGTCATTTAATAAATCTTGAAAAGATATAGTTTCTTATGTTCAAGAATCCAAGATTGGTAAAATATTTTTTTTATTTTTATTATTATTAATATTATTAAATTTAAACAAAAAAATAAATAATTATTTAAGATATTTCCGATATAATTTCAAATATACTATTCCACAACATTTCTGTCTCATCTGAAGTTAAATGGTCTAAGCAATCTTTCACCAGTAAATCGTCCTTAAAGTCCGTTAAATTCTCTAAGTCCATAAAATCGTCCTATGTGTCCACAGAAGGCTTTTCTTGAGGATTCATGAAAGGGCCAGACGTTTCTTGGTCGTTCATAGGTTCCCAATTCATCAAAGAAGGCATTTCTCAGTAACTCATCCGTTTCTTGATGGGTAATTTATAATCCTCCTCATCCTCAATAGTGATCACTTCAATGACTTTTTTTTCGCCGAGAAGAAACTTTTTGACTTGATTTTCCTTCCATATATCATCTAAATGGGGGTTAGGAAGCTGTTCATTATAGAGACTGTCCACTGGAAACGGAGAATACGACGTCGGGGTTTGCAAGGGAATATCCTTTTTCAATCCCTCCCAAAGAGTCAAGTGCACCGGTCGACGAGAAACATGCTCTTTTGTGTTGTTAGAATGAGATAATGCGTCTTCAGGGGAACTGCATAGTACCCGAAAGGTCTTAACACATACCGCTTAAATTTCTTCTCGTCGATAGCTTTGAAATATCTCTCCTTGGTGAAAAGATTTAAAAGTTCAGGGGTAAAGCTGGAGGATAAGTCCTAATAGACGATCGGGGAGGCTGTGGTTTGATAAATATGAACATCGTCCTCGGCCGTCGTTCTCAGTCCAAACGTGAAATAACTCTTGGTGACAAAAATATTTTCCCATCGGAAACTCATTCGCAAATCTGTATATCACTGTCGTCCCGTTTGAATGGGTCGTCTTAAAACTTAATCCACCCGGTTCCAAGAGAAGGGCTGGCAATCTTTAGTTTCTTGATAGTCCACTAAGCTCCTCTCCATATTCTGAATGAGTAGTTCCGACGATTCCGCAGAATGCTTAAAGTAAACACTGACTTTGATAGCCGGTAAATGAGGAATAAATTTGGCACCATGAGCGGTCAGAAAGACGTTTAGATTTTCAATTTCGGAGAATGTCTTCAAATCACCAGCATCCAAAATGGCCGATGTTATTAACCACGCATGCGCATTGGGCTGTCAGTTCCAGATCCGTCATTTGAACTGAATCGAAAAGAACGAATCCTAAGTGCGCGAACTGCCCACATTTCCTTTATTTATGTGTATATAAAAAAGGGCATATTTTTATATTCGCAATGTTTATCGTTTTTCTGAACAGTTGGAATAGTTTAAATAACGGTTTGGGGGGCTAAGACCTTGTATACATTTTTTGTACTTCTTATAATACATTTAGATTCAAAGATGCGTTTTGCACAATCAAGATTTTAACTTATTCCTTTCTGAAATTTTTCGTCTTTTATAATAAAAATTAGACCGAGAATTCCTGCGTAGAAAATTTAGACGTGAAGTAAGTTAAAAGCGATAAAATCAGCTATTAAATGAACAATTAATCATATGATACTGGCTATCAACAATTTTGTATGCTTCTTTAATTTTTCTATGGAAATACTCGTCATTTTCAATACACAAAAAATATTTCAAACAATTTTGAACTTTGTTTGTACTAATATCACAAAGAACTTTGATATATTATACAAACACGTTAATAAATTAAATTTAAATAAATAATGGGCTGTAATTTAAAACGCAAAAATAATTTAATAGAGATTTAGATTGAAAAATTTGCACACACAAATGAATTATCAGATTTTATAAGGTTTTATTTCATAAATAACTTTGATTTTGAAATATGGCATTTGAACCTATAAACATGTGTGGACACTGAAAAATTGATGCATGTATAAGACCATTATAATTTTCAATAAATTTTCTTACTGAATAATAAATTTTGACAGTTCTATGCTATAAGACTAGGGTCTAAGTTTGCATAAAAATTCCTCTGTTAAATGAAAGAATTTAAAGTAATTTCTGCAGCCTTCTTGGCAATACATTAAAGATTTTTAACTAATTACACGTTCTCACTTGCTATTAGAACCATCATTAAATCCTTATTTGATCTTATCTTTTTGTGAACATAATCATGTATATAGATTGACCTCTTCTTTGTAACTGATAATTACTACTTGCAAATTATTCTCTATATTTTGGTGAATATTTATAGTGACACTATGCGTGTTGTACTTCATTAGCTAATTATTTTATTTTTTATAGATTATACAGCTTCATTTTAAGGTAGAATGCTACCTATTTGATTGCATTTTCCACAATGAAATGTCCTTCGATTTCATGCGGTGAGGATGTTACAGCACTTGTCCTTAAACAGGAAGCTAAAATTTTTAAATTCGAATTTTCAAGTAAAATCCCGTGCAAAACTAAATGGTCCGCTTTTAGAATTCTTTCTCCTTCAGTTATACAGCGAGAGTTTACATCTCCTTGTATAAAATCAAATATTTCGGAAAAGCTTATTAGCAACTCCATTTTTGCATATACGAAGCGAAGATCAAAATACCGTTTTTTATCCGCCGCGCTAATGGGTTAAAGCGCCACCTATAGGTGAATTGAATCGCGGATAGTACATTGTGATCTAGCATATACTGTCACATATTTCTTTATTGCTACATTGTATATATTATTACTACACTGTATTTATATTATTGTTGTATCATAATTCTATTATTGACTAGCTGACCTGTGCGATTGATATAAATAATTTGTAATCATTATGATTTAAATTAGTTATGCATGGTTAAAACAATATGTAATAACTAAATGTCATACATTTGTAAAATCATTCTACAGTTGTTGATAAACAGTTAATTAGTTTTATGTCAATAGTTTGTGTTATAAATTAGTGCTTAGAAAATTTGACTGTTATTTATTGCTTTAAAAGAAATTTGGATTTTCTTTGAGTGTCAATGTTCCCATGAACACACACTATTTTTAAATAATTAAATTAAAAATATGAAATAGAACTCAGACAATACATTCTACAAATTAAATCATTTTTAATTAAGTAATAAAAAGATTTCAAATAAATATAATTTGTAACAAATGATAGGTATCTACAGTTTGGACAAAATCAATATTTGACTGGTGGATAAATTAAAATATTTTCACAACTCTAGTTATATCAGTTAAGACACAAATCAGACTGAATACAATTATATCCTAAATTTTCTAAACAGTCACAGCATTTCCACCCCATGAAAATGCTTGCATTTTTTAATTGCTCAATTATCAGGAAAGCATCTGGTTGAAAACACTTTCGAATAGATTCAATGTTTACTATTTTATCTCTCATACGTTGTATAGGTAAAATTTGTAGAGTTATAAATACTTCACCCTCTTCGATTAATTTGTCAGGAGCTGCTCGTTTGGTAACTCTTGAATCTACAAAATTTAGTTCAATCTCATTTAATAATAAATGAGAATAATTTAGTTCAATCTCAAGTTTTAGTTATCGGTTTGTTTTTAAATGTATCATCTTGCACACGCACAATTTAAGGTTTCTTTTTTCTCTGCCGTCGGTTCAAACCAATAACAGTTTCAGTAACAATAACTTGTAAATTTAAGTAACAATAACTAAAATTTAATTAACAAAGAAATGGCATATAAGGAAGATAAGCAGAAACTTGTAAGATGATTGAAACTTGTAAGATCATTGGATCAAAAAGGCTATGCGCATGCACCTGCCTTACGTCAAATCGGCATGAAATGCTTGCACCTGGACTGATTGTGCGCATGCGCTAACGTAGGTGGCAGTGGCGCACCTAATAATAAGCACCCCCTGTTTCCACTTTAATGAGCCCTTTTTTCTTTAATTCTTTCTTTATACTTGTACAATATATAATCCTTAATGTCAGTAGTCATCCTCCAGTTTATGAAAAAGGTACGAAAGTTTTTGTATGGAACTGCGCTTCACAAGGCTGTTCTGCGCAAGCGCGCACAGAAAGCAGCACTCGAGCCAGGGAGATAAAACAGCACTGTCGCTCTTTCAGCGCCGAAATTCTGGAAACGTGATTATTTCTTACTCCGCGCGTGTGGTATTTGGCTGTTCTGCGCATGCGCTCTTAGGAAGCAGCGTACGAGGCTGAGAAGGAGAGAGCACTGTCACTTTTACAGTGCCGAATCTGGAGTATCGTTGGGAGCTGATTCTTTTTTTTCACTCCGCGTGTGCTGTGTTTAAAAATCATACACCATATTCTTGGTTAGATTATTTTTCAGCTATTCTATTTGATTCATTTTCTTTCGGTTCTTTTATTTTACAGAAAACTTTAACCATGTTCTTGCATCCTCAAGTAATAAATTCTGTGACTGTAAGTGAACTTCAAGAGCTTTCGTTTTCATGCACTTGCAATGCTTTCAATATAGAAAAATTTCCTCAGTTGTCATCCAGAGATCAAGGAGAAAATTATTGATCTCTTCGCGCAAACTAAAATAAGAAGAATTGATTTCATTTTTAAATGAATAGGTAAAGCTTGAACTGTAACAATTTAAGTTAAAGTAATTAAGAAATGTTTAATTTTCCTTTGGTAAAATTTCATGGAAGTTTCAAAATAAATTTTCTTTTTATACATGTTTGTTTCCCTTTACACAGGTTTAAAACAACGATTAAAATTTTTTGGAACAGCACCCCCACTGACTTTAGCTACCAGCCGCCACTGGTAGGTGGTGCGAATAGCCTGTAGAAGCTATTCCCACCGTCGGTGCAATTCAAGGTCCGTAGAAATTTATAACACAAACTATTGACATAAAACTGATTAACTCTTTATGTTCAACAAATGTGCTACATAGAATGATTTTACAAATGTATGGCATTTAATTATTACATATTGTTTTAACCATGCATAACTAATTTAAATCATAATGATTACACATTATTTATATCAATGGCACAGGTCAGCTAGTCAATAATAGAATTATGATACAACAATAATATAAACACAGTGCAGTAAATGTAGCAAAGAAATATGTGACAGTAAATATGCTAGATCACAATATGCTATAACACGATGCAATAAACATAGATAGTGCTGCTAGATTCCAAAATACAATGTAATGCAATCAAATAGGTAGCATTCTACCTTAAAATGATGAAGCAG
>KK117704.1:19956-32724 GCA_000611955.2 Stegodyphus mimosarum
CGGCTGTCTTGCCGTCAAAACTTGCCGCTGGCTTCATGGCTGCTCGCATAGTTTGTACGATATAGCCGAATCCTTCTATGCCAGGAGGTGCTATCTCAGGATTCTGGACAGGTACAGCATGTATCTCAGGTTCGTCTTCTTGTTGTTGAGGCCATCCTCTTCTTTTGGATCGGGCGCCACTATCAGGACTTAGTGTTCTGTGCATCATTTTTGGAAACATAAGTACAGTCTGTAATCGGGTGCTTATCCTCAAGTTCTAAGTCCTGAACTGGAACAGGGAGCGGAAGGTACGCTATGTTCTGGTGTAGATACTGTATTGGCGAATAACTGCACGTGAAGGGATTTAAAATCCTCTTTTATTAAATCACTATTAATAACAAACTTCCCAACTCGGGAAAGATACAGAAAGAAAAAGACCCCACTTAGGTCGAATTTAACAATCAAATCATTTTAAAACTAAACCTAAAATAGAAATTAAATCAACTTTGCTTCGCAGAGCAATTCGCGGAAGTTGGCCTCTACCCGAAAGGGTGCGTAGCAAGATATACTAAATACTACCGCACTTTAATTTATTTTACAAGGCAATCACGTAGTAAGCCCTATGGCTTATAAATTTAAACTGCTAGCTGGTCAGGCGAACGTTGACGGGGTGACCCTGATCTGAGGGTAAACTTCCACACACCGAGAGGTTTCTACCTCTGGCTTAAATAGTACTTGGCTGTACTTCAAAATTAGCATAAGCTGAAACCGCGCGCTTCTTCTGACGGGAAGTTGAAGCAGAGAGGAGATAGACAGATTTAACTTAAAATAAAACTTGGTTAGTTAAACTAAAACCTTACACATGATATTTAATAAATAAAGGCAACACATAAAACGTTAAGAAAACGTCGCCTTGGGCGTAATATAAAGTCTGAAAGCCTTCAGATTTATTATTATTATTATTTTGCTCTTCTAAAAAGTTCTTAAACTTGTTATTGATTGTTCATTACAATAGTACAGATTCGCATAGGTTTTCTTTTCAGTATTTAGAACAATAATTTCACATATCTTTCAATTTCATTTTACAACATCCGTTTACTAGACATTTCGGCTGCTGTATCTTTTAGCTTTCGTCATGTCATGGCCTCAGCAAAACATTACATTCTAAACCTGGGAAATGAATTCTTGGCTTCATTTCTTAGGCAAAATGTTAAACAAATCATCAAAGGAATAAATAATATTCAATATGCAATATTCTTGCCTCCACTAAATTAGTTCTAATATTTAAGTAAATTATAGCATAAGTAATAAATGTGTCGATAGTTCTTTCATTGATCTACGTCTTTCACAGCCACTCAAATTAAAATTCTTCCCTTTAATAAAAAATTCGTTTTAAGGGAATTTCTTGATGATTAAAGAATACAAAATTGTTAATTATATCCGTTAAGCTCTCCAAAACATTATGTCCATTATTCATAAAACTGATATAATTTAAATCTGGTTCAGCAATGAGATCTTTGTTAGATTTAATTTCTAAAACAAATATTTTCCCATTTTAGAACGGCCACAAGCATTGAGACGAATCCTCTCATAGTAATTTATTTGCGTAATGCTATGAAAAAAGTATATTTACTGTCGAAAATCCATAATTTGTACATTTCTTTCATGCAGTATTTTAAATAGAATGAGAGTAAAAATATTTATCGTCTAACGGAATGAGTACTTGAACTAATAAATTTAGTTATGTAGTATTAAAATTGTCCTTTATAATGTGAGTGATTTTTTTTTGTGTATAAATTTAGAGCACATTGTGATTGTATTAAATATAGCACATGCGTATATCTCACATTAATGAAGGAAATAATTTAGTGTATTTCAAACTAATTAAGAACAACAGTAGACAAGGAGGAAAAGAAGAGCGAATGAGATTTGTCGCAGTTCTTACTATGGATCTACACCAGGGACGAAGGGAATAATTCTTAAAAATCAAACATTCACGACAATTGTGGCCGAGGAAGTGAATACTATACACCTCATATCGCTAACAAGATTTAAAAAAATAAACGAAAAAATAAAGTATTTATAGTTTCAAAACATCAGATTGTCGCCCTATGTTTCAAATCAAAGTTTACCACTGAAATTTAAAAAATAATACTAATAAAATTTAAGCTTTTACTACCTCCTTCTTTTAAGTAATAGCGCAGCCTACTCTTACCAATTCATAAAATTAAATATACTCTGTTTACTCATAAAATCAAATAAAATTAAAACTTAAATCAAAAAGTATTCCAATTTTGTAAAATCCAGCGATTGTTTCTGTAATTCTTTATGGTAAAACTGTTATAAGGAGAAAAACATCAAGTTAGTTAAAAACTCTACGACAGTTTAATCAAAATTTAAGAAAAAGGAATAGATATGATAGCTTTTTAATCTATATATTATTATAAAATAACGGTCAGCTGTTTTTATTTTCTTGCGAAAAGATGGAAGACGATAACATAGATAAAAGTTAAAGGTAGGAATTTGCAACTGACCATTATCATAAGATATTAGAAACCTATTTTATTTATGACACTCATGGTACGAAGAAACACTTATTGAAAAATGTTGCTAAGAAATCCACATAAAATGGCTTTCTAAATTATTTACTTTTGCTGTATTGAGCAACGATTTTTTAATAATATCAAAGATAAATAAAACGTCTTATGCATCGCAGAGTAATAAAAACACGCTCTCGAATTTTTTTTATTAATAGTGGACAGGATTAATCGCTAGATGAAAATATTAACACTTCTTCCAGGTGTTTAAACAATAGATAACTGTACAGCAAAATCTTTTTCTTCGAAAATTAATTTATTTATTCTTAATATTACGAATGTTGCTGTTACTCTCCTATGGAAGAAATACATCACTGGCCAGGACTGAGTTCATTCATGAGATTAAAATACCATGATTAAACAGATCAAATGTTAAACATCAAAAACCTTCAGTTCCTACCGATTTTAGAACAAGGGCAAGTTTATTAGCAAATTTTTTTTAAATATTAAATAGGTGAGAAAATAACTACTTATTCCGATATTATTTAAAGAAGGTTAGTTCTTTGTATTGTCTTATTTTTATGAAAATCATAGCAAACACGTTTGTTCTTTAAAATAATCCCCACGCAATAACAAACAATTTTTTTTCTTATACTGCATTTTTTTTACTATAGAAAAGTATACAAAAGAGGGATGCCTTCGTGAAGAGCTTTCTAAAGAAAACTGCGGAGTACCCTCGTTACACATAGGAAAACCTAGAAAAAGCCCTTGCAGCCAGCGTGTTTGCTGGGATTCGAACTACCAGTTTTCAGGGACATTACCGCTTTGTCACTGATCTGCCGTTTTTATTCAAAGGATTTTCGGGAAATAATTCCCCTTATGTGTTATTTTTTCATGCAATTTAAATACTTGATATTTTTATTTTTCTAATACATTTCTAAAACTTACGTAATTAGCAAATTTCATTAAACGTTTAGTTTTTATGATCTTTATTATCTCTTTTCACTGCTACATTTTATATCTGTTTCCAAGAAAACTGCTGTCTAAGACGATCTTTATGCTAGAAAAACTAAGAAACATAGTTCTTCTCAAAGCAATTAAGTGATGGGCATATTTTCATGAATATAAAAAAAAAGAATAAAGGAAATCTGCAAAAGATCACTGTTAAAAATAATTATTTTGTAAAGCAAGTCAATACTTATTAAATGATTAATATAGTAGATACCATGAACAGAGATTGCTCACAAATATCTGCGTGTAATGAAGTTTTTGTTAACCCTTAGCCTGTCGAGTTATTTTCGGCAAATACCTTTGAAATTGTCGCTAACTTTCGACCCAACTCCCCCTAAAATGTCGTGAAAATAACACTGAACTTTCGAAAAATGCTAGCAACTTATTTTGTTAGTTGTCTTCCCTCCCAGAATTTTGGATCAAAGATTCAGTCTAATTGAGATAGATTGCTCCATAAACATTAGTAGCTGCGAGCTGTCAAGAACGTTGGGAATGAATGGCTTCTCTCTGACGGACCGTGGGAGTGCCCTAAGGTAATTGTCCAGCAAGTGGTCATCAACATTTCATGAGTATAAGGAGTCAGAACTAAAACGCTTAAGCGTATTTTTTCATATAAGTATCCCTTTTTCAAATAAATTGCTTTTAAAATTTACCGGATTTCATTTTTTATTATTATGCACTTTATGGCTAAGTTACCTAAATTTCGAAATCATTGATTTCAGTTCATTGCATTATAATTTATTAATAAAATCTGTATTAACTGATGTATATTTTATTCCTTCTGTGACACTGCTACAATATTTAAATGGCAGTATTTATAGTTCTCTTGAATTTTATATTATTTTCCGAAATTTTTTTGGCATAGATTAAAAATTTTTAAAACTTTCATCTTTTTCTATATTTTTTATTAGCATGCAAATAATAATTATCTTTAAACAGTTCGATAATTTCTTATAACCTTTTTGCCTTCTTATACTTTTAAGATGTTTAGCATAATATTCGAATAATTATTATAAAAAATGTGTTTTACGATTCATGATTTCTGCCAAATTTAATCAACGGAATATGATGTGACTTTTAAATTTGCTTTTTAAAGAAACTCATAGTTAAAAATTAAGTGTATTTCAAAGTTTGAAACTTTAGGCTTCCTTTATGTTCAAATTTGCATCTTTTTGCGAAGGAATGGTGATTTCTGGAAAAATTATGTCTTTTTTAATCGGCAGTATATGCTTGAAAAATATATAGACAAGAAATTTGAAACAAATTTAAATATTCACTAACGTAAAACTTTGTGACTGAATGTCTTAAATTCAAGGTGAAGGGAAGCATTTTTCAAATTATATGTGGATTGTTGATTTGAAAAAGGATAGGTATTAAATATACCTAATTTACAAAAACAAAGATTGGATGATTTAAGGACAGTTCTTTGAATCTCAGTACAAACTACATCAGTTCCAAAATAATACACACTTCTTTTTCAAGTATTGTATTTTTAATGGTATTCTTGCAGTTATAAATTCATGTAACTTAGAAGTTTATTATTAATTAATTGACTGAGTTTACAAATTCTTGCTTTCCTATCACTGAAACGCTAAACTTTATGTGTAATAGGATTAAAACATTACTTTCATAACTTATAAGGTATTTTCTCATTCTTTTCTGCATGCCTTCGTGGTGTAATGGTTAGCCCACTCGGCGCGTATTCGAGAGGCCCGGTTCGAGTCGTGGGTAGGGCATTGCACATTTTTCATGTTTCTTACTTCAAAAATAACCTAATGACTCTACAAAATGAAAGCTAAAAGGGAACTATGTAACATAAATAATATCACTATGCAATGTTATTACGCATTATCTATGTTATTATGCATAAACATGTTATTATGCATAAACTAAGCGATGTTGTTATTTAATAGCTCACTTAAGTAATATAATCGTTCAATATGGTATTTTTGTAAAGAAAGGGTACTATTGAACATTTTGTAATAAATAAATAAATAAGCATTGTATTTAATAATTAAAATAATGTGTTTAATAAAGGATATGAGTAATTAAATATATATTGTGGGATTCATTTTTAGGGAGATTTTTTTTTTAAGTGAAAATTTTCCGAGTATTAATTTTTTAAAGCATTAAGTTCTAAATAAATTTCTTGTTTTAATATAGCATTAATTATTCACACCAAACTCCTAACCAAAGTAAATGCTTACAAGGAAGGATCATTAGAATAGAATAGGTTAGGTAATTAAATTATGGCAAAGCACACGAGGGCTATCTGCCTAAGGGGAGGGATGCCTTCGTGGAGGACTTTCTAAGGAAAACTGGCTCGTATACACGTTACACATGGGGAAAACCACGAAAACACCCATGCAGCCAGCCCGTTCGCGGGATTCGAACCTCGGACCGAACTACCAGTGTTCAGCGTCTTTACCGCTCGGCCGCTGGTGGGCCGCGGATCATTAGAATAAATATTTTTATTATTTTAATGCTCTTAATCATTAATATATTAAAAATAAATTATATTAAAAAAAAGTTCACCATAGTTGATTGAATAAGGCTGCTGAACATTGGTAGTTTCTGATGGGTCTGGTTCTTGGCAATATACAAACTGCTTGAGTCTTTACGATTTTCCTCATGCGTAACCTGAATTCAAGTCATTTTTATCTATTTCAGTTTCCATTGTTTTTTCCATGACTGAAGCACTGAAACATAATTTTTTTTCTATTTTTCTACTGCAGTTTATATTTCTGTTTTTCAGTACTTTTTTATTAAGAACTGAAATTCATTAAAGCCTTTAAAATCTTTCTTATTCTCCATTCAAGTGCTAGCAACAATTGTTTTTACAATTGTTTTAAAAAATACTTCTACAGTTTTCATTATTTAAATAATTATTATTTTAAAATGATTAGCCAATGATTTGAGCATAATTATAAATAAATAATTACTTGAGTTACACTAAATTTTTTTAACTTAATTTCATGTGACATTTAAAGAAGTCAATTTTAAACAAAATTCACACTTATAAATAAAGGAGATTAAAAAATTTTCATGTATTTTTTATACTGATAATTATAACCTCTTTCAAAAAGAGGACCTTTCTGTAGGAAACTTGGACAAATTTACCTTACATACGCGGAAAAACAAACACGCAGTAAGTCCATTCGCCTGTGTTTCAAATGAAAGCAAATTGAACTGCCAGTATTCAACACACCAGTAGTTCACTGATGGGGCTTCGATCATGAGAAAAGTGCAATATTTTTTCATACACTCATAAAATCTCAAAATGTGAGCGTAGAGGGATCCTGACTGTCTTGCTTTCATGTTTCATTTGAAAAGTAAAAGCTTCAGCAGTAGGTGAAATCAGACTAATACGAATTTTGTTTGAAAATCACTGAATTAGTATGTAAATGAATTTTCAGCGTCATAAAAATACGTACACTTGCAAAAAAGTTCATTGCAGTATCGCATTTTCATAAGAGATAATCTTATCACTTTTCTTATTGTTTTATTGTATTTTATTATTGATGGGAAAAATGTCAAAAGAAATATGCTGTTGCTTATATCTTTTTGAAGGATTTGAGAGAAATTATTTAATGTTATGTCATAATTTTTAACGAAAGTTATTTGTGCATTAACAAGGCTTATTGACTTGAATAATAATGTTATCTTTACAATTAATAATTTGAGTTTTATAAAAGATACATTGAATGTGTATTATTTTTAACAGAGATTGAGAAATTATAAAATAAACCATGAACTGATATACTAGTATAATTTCATTAACTGGATTTTCAAATATAAATTTAAGCTATACCTTTAATGAAGAAAATCATGGGCATATATACCAAACCTTTTTTATGCTGATTAATTTTCTCCGCGCATCATAAAGAGTCGTACTTCCAATTCGAAAACGTTTTGAAGTATGTCGAATAAGTCCATTTATTTTTAAGGAGCTGTATATGCAATCGAAATCAAAAACTGACTCTTTTGTACATTTTTTTAAAATAAATTTATATATAGCTAATAGCCAACGTGCTAATGAATATTACTGTACATTTTGACATGAATAAAAAAAAGTATTAAATAATTCTCATAATCCAAAGTATTTCAGTATAAGGTGTAACTATGAATAACTGCTACAGTTCTTCCAGAGATATTTTTTCTGGGTGTATTTTTTACAAAACTACCTTCTTCTAGAAATATTTTTTTTTGGTATTTATTTTTTATGAAGAAGTAGCAGAGGTGATTTCTAAATAAATGCCATGATCTATTGTAACATTCTACTATTCAACTAAGCTACCAAAATTAGTAGTAAAAAGCTCATTAAACAAAAAAATTTACCGGGCTAATTTTTTTGTTCACTATTTTAATCTTAATTGTGATACACAGACTGCAATTTAAACCGCCATGATTAAGTGAATGCGACCACTGAACACTAGGAGTTCGTCAAGATTTGATTCCTGGTACTAGCAGCTTAAAACATTTTTGGGATTTTCATGAGAAACATACAATGAAATTACTTTCCTCGTTAGGGCGTGAGAAGTCACCTGAACACTGGTAGTTCGATTCGTTTCAAAATCCGTGAAACTAATTGGTTGCATGAATATTTTCGTGATTTTTCTGTATGTAGCATAAGCTAATTTCCTTTCGAAAGTAATTCTCAAAGGCCTCTTTTTCCTGAGACCACTGTTTAACAGCTGAACTTGGACGGAAATCTCCGACTAGGTACGAATCCCAGTGAACTATAAGACTGATTGGATATTCCCATGACGTTTCCCAAAAGTAAGTAAATAAGAGCCATTTTCTGTTGGAAAGCACTTTCCCTTAGCTAGATAT
This sequence comes from Stegodyphus mimosarum, assembly GCA_000611955.2. NCBI lineage: Eukaryota > Metazoa > Arthropoda > Arachnida > Araneae > Eresidae > Stegodyphus > Stegodyphus mimosarum. The sequence continues at coordinate 28,317 of KK117704.1, forward strand.
TTCTCTGTGTTCTGCCGCATTAAATTAAATAAATGCCGCAAAAGCCATTTTTTAATGAAAAATAAGATTAAAAATTACTTACAATTTATTTATTCTGATTAAAGACTGAAATTCGTTCATTTCTGAATTCCACAATTACTCTTTCAATAAGCTGAAAATAAGGACTAACATTCAAGGATATTTAAATTTGTTGAAAATTTTCAACTTTACAAAGTAAATGATCAATTTTAAGTAATTACAAAGATTTTAAACCATGCTCAGGTTTTAATTTCGGCATTTAATGCCGAAAAGTCTCAATCATCCTTTCCTTGATGTAGACCAGGAGCCAATATTCATGTGAATGATGGAGGTGACGATATTGCAGTTTTAAAAGCAATACTGTTGTCGCCAGTATCAATCAAATGAGACAACAACACACTTTTCGATCTATTGTTTAGTGCTGCTTACTCCGCAAGTAAAGAAAAGCTTCCACTTGAACGATAAAAGATGATTTCTTCCGATAAATCTACTACAACTTTTGGAAAATAACTCGCGGAGAAAAAGTGGACCGTGGGAAATGTGTTCACCTTTAGAATTCCGAGTAAGTTTTAAAAGTTCAGGGAAGTGACATCTTTGAAATATTAGTGAATGTATCCTACAAACTGATAAATGTATCCTTACTTTCCCTGAGAGCTCCGGCAAAAGCACCGCCTAATCACGTCAATCTTTATTTGAATACATGTAAATAAAGAATTCCGCTATAGCAGCCTGGTGAGGCTTTCAAAGCTATTTCTTGGGAAAGAAATTATTTTTCTCTTTAATTGCTGCACTTAAAAGACAGTCCATACAAGAATAAGCTCATAAGTTTACCAAGTGGTGGCATTAGAAGACTTGGAGAGTATTCGGTGCTTCTTAGAAAATATTCAAGTCCGCAATTATATTGAGCATTTTCAAAAGTTTTCAGTTTGCCTTCGTCGGGAATTTGATGCTGAATCTGCAAAATAATATAAATGTTACGGAGTTTTATTGAAAATGGCAAGTTTTGATGACGATGAATTTTCAATATCTTCTTCCTCTAGCTCATCGGACGACCAGTCGACATCAGGAAGTGAGTCGGAAGATGATATTTCTACTGCAAGGAACTGGTGCTACATTGATACATCAAATCCTCAGCCACCGCCTCCTCCCTTTCTTTTCAGTGGTTCTCCTGGAATAAAAATCAATATGCCTAGCGACGCAAATGAAGTGGACTTTTTCAGTATTTTAATAGATGATGACATGATAGATTTGATCGTTTTGGAAACAAACTCTTTTGCAGCGAAATATCTTAGAAATAATGAGCTGACCTTAGAAATAATGAGCTGTTCAAGAGCTCGAACTTGGATTGAAACTAACAGAAATGAAATGAAAGTTTTTTTATCATTATTAATCTTACATGGCATTATAAAGAAGCCAACCGAACAATTTTACTGGTCTAAACGACCTATATTAAGCACACCGGGTATTGCAGAAATTAGGTCTGCGAATCGCTTCAATATTTTGATCAAATTTCTTCATTTTGAAGGAGATAATAACAGTAACCAGTATCCAAATCCCAAGTTGAAAAAAATATACAGATTTTCGACTAAACTTCTGAGAAACTTTCAAAGAGCATATACCGCCCAAAGGGATATAAATGTTGATGAATCTTTAGTCGCTTTTAAAGGCAATCTTGGATGGAAGCAGTCTATTTTGTCGAAAAGAGCCAGATTCGGAATGAAAATGTTTAATTTATGCGAAAGTGATAGTGGTTATGTATGGAATAGTATAATTTATACCGGGAAAAGTACACGATTTCGTCAAGAATACGAAAATTACGGACTATCGGTCAAAAGTGTTTTATCTCTTGTTCACGATTTGCTAAATCAAGGCTATTGCTTGACAGTAGATAATTTTTATTCTTCACCACAACTTGCAGAACTTTTGATAGCGCAAAAGACAGATATTTTTGGAACAATGCGACCAAACCGAAGAGATCTGCCTTACGAAATTCAGTTCAAAAACTTAAAGAAAGGTGAAGTGATTGCTTTCCAAAAAGGAAAAATGTGCGCGATTAAGTGGAAAGACAAAAAGCCGATTTGTTTTTTAAGTACCAAACACAACGCAGAAATGGCAGAAAATATCACAAGATCTGGAACTGTGTTGAAACCAGTTGTTGCTTTAGAATACAATCTAAGAATGGGTGGTGTTGATAAAGCAGATCAGTGCCTCTCATATTATCATGTGTACCGAAACAGACAAAGAAAATTCTATAAAAAGTTATTCAGGCATCTCTTAAATCAAGCAGTTTGGAACGCATTTGTGCTATTTCAAAAATCGGGAAAATATCTTTCGCAGCTGGATTTTAGATTAAATTTAATAGAAAATTTAATTAAACAAAATAGAGACAGCACTGTCACTATGCGGAAGTCCAAAAATTATTTACCAATACTACGCTTGACAGAAAGGCATTTCCCATCTGAAATACCGCCAACAGAGAAAAAAGCAAGACCTTGTAAAAAGTGTGTAGTTTGTTCCACTAAATTAAATGAAAATGGCAAAAGACTGAGGAAAGAATCTAGGTATTGTTGCCAAAACTGTGGTGTGGCTTTATGTGTAACCCCTTGTTTTGAAATCTATCACACAATGGAAAGTTTTTCGTAAAGCTATGATTAAAGCGCACAGCTTTAATGATTCCTTCCTTCATTTATGTAAATCTATCTTGCAATCTATTTATACAAATCAATCTACCATTAATTTCAACTGCAGAAGTTGAGCGCATCGTCTCCTCGTAGGAAAAGTAACTTATTTTCGATAATAAGAGATCGCGAAAATTTAATTAGTAAAATGCATCAAGCTTTTACATTTCAAATTGACGCCATTCGAAAGTATAAATTTGCTTCATTTTAAATTAGGCCTTCATATCTTTATATATATTTCGGACGTATTACATTCCGTACAAATGTTTATTTTAGTGTTTTGGTATATCCTTTTAGTTATAATTTTGAACTGTATCTGTACATAATGAATTTGTGCCTCATAAGTATTTTGCGTTTCCTGTATTATTTAATGTTGAACTGTAATATATATGCTCTTTCCCCATTTATTTATGAAACTGAAATTATATTTTGCTATATTCTTTTAGTTATAATTCTGAACTGTATTTGTACATAAATGAATTTGTATATCATAGGGTACTTCGCGCTTCTCCCTAGTATTTCAATTAGTATGTATATGATCTTCCCCCCATTTGATTATGAAATTAAAATTCCATTATTTTTTAACCTTCTTGTTACAATTACTTTCTAGACAAAACGAATATAAACTTAAATATCCAAATGCAATTTCAGTTATCTTACTTTTTTATTTAAAGAAATTTTGGAAAAGAAGTTTTAGAAAATACCCCTTTAATACTTGCTGGAATTGTTTAATAGGTTATTAAATTGTATTATAGATTGAAAGTTACCGCTTGCTTAAATGTGTACGAAATAGAGTGATATTTTATGAATTTGTTTTGCTTTTGCTCCCATTGTATGTAAATCTATTAAAGGGAAAGCAAAAATAATTGCCCTAAATTCTAAAGTACATTTTAATATATTTTATTTGCCGCATTACGCTAAGATTCTTCTGTATGGGAAAACATACATCCACGCAATGTGTATGTCCCATGTGTAACAAATATGCACACGTGTAATAATAATAAATATATTAGTAATAAAATTGGAAAAACTTTTATTTACTTTTCGGAAAGTTTTTACTTTCGCTTATTATGCCTGTATTTGCGTATAGGTATATAAAACTCGGCTTGGAAGCATTTCAACACATCTTTGAGAACAGAAAAATGTAATTATGACGTCAGACATGGTGAACTTTTATGAACACCTGAATCTTAATTAACCTTTTAAATTTATTATACTGTTATTTCTTATCATTGCAATATCATTGCAGTCAGCATACTTTTAAATAATATTTTGAAAATTTTTAATGTCAGTGAGAATGTTAATATAATGTATATCACTCAGTTTTTTTGCATGTGTATGTGGCTTGTGCTATTTCTAACCATAAGAATTATAGTTATTTGTATTCTTAAAATGCTTTTGCATAAAAATTAAGAATCGAAATCATACTTCGCTCAAATATGTTGCCTACACTATCTTTGTATATGAGCTTATAGGCTAGTTTTTCAATTAAACAAAATGATATGGTGGTGTGAGGTTAGTATCGTGAATCATTTTCTATTTTTCTCCATTTTGAAGTTACGATCTGAAATTAGCTGTAAAAAATATTGTAATACTCGAAGAATAAACCTCTTAATGGAACCAAGCAAAATTTTGAGAATTTACTCTCATTGGTTTACACTCTTATTGTTTAATCCGTGGTGGAATTTTTTTTTTTTTTTTTTTTTTTTTTT
>KK117704.1:39162-49380 GCA_000611955.2 Stegodyphus mimosarum
TATATTTAATACCTATCCTTTTTCAAATCAACAATCCACATATAATTTGAAAAATGCTTCCCTTCACCTTGAATTTAAGACATTCAGTCACAAAGTTTTACGTTAGTGAATATTTAAATTTGTTTCAAATTTCTTGTCTATATATTTTTCAAGCATATACTGCCGATTAAAAAAGACATAATTTTTCCAGAAATCACCATTCCTTCGCAAAAAGATGCAAATTTGAACATAAAGGAAGCCTAAAGTTTCAAACTATGAAATACACTTAATTTTTAACTATGAGTTTCTTTAAAAAGCAAATTTAAAAGTCACATTATATTCCGTTGATTAAATTTGGCAGAAATCATGAATCGTAAAAAACGATATTTATTCGAATATTATGCTAAACATCTTAAAAGTATAAGAAGGCAAAAAGGTTATAAGAAATTATCGAACTGTTTAAAGATAATTATTATTTGCATGCTAATAAAAAATATAGAAAAAGATGAAAGTTTTAAAAATTTTTAATCTATGCCAAAAAAATTTCGGAAAATAATATAAAATTCAAGAGAACTATAAATACTGCTATTTAAATGTTGTAGCAGTGTCACAGAAGGAATAAAATATACATCAGTTAATACAGATTTTATTTATAAATTATAACGCAATGAACTGAAATCAATGATTTCGAAATTTAGATAACTTAGCCATAAAGTGCATAATAATAAAAAATGAAATCCGGTAAATTTTAAAAGCAATTTATTTGAAAAAGAGATACTTATATGAAAGAATACGCTTAAGCGTTTTAGTTCTGACTCCTTATACTCATGAAATGTTGATGACCACTTGCTGGACAATTACCTTAGGGCACTCCCACGGTCCGTCAGAGAGAAGCCATTCATTCCCAACGTTCTTGACAGCTCGCAGCTACGAATGTTTATGGAGCAATCTATCTCAATTAGACGGAATCTTTGATCGAAAATTCTGGGAGGGAAGACAACTAACAAAAGAAGTTGCTACCATTTTTCGAATGTTCAGTGTTATTTTCGCGACATTTTAGGGGCAGTTGGGTCGAAAGGTAGTGACAATTTTAAAAGTATTTGCCGAAAATAACTCGACAGGCTAAGGGTTAAAGCAAACCAAAAGATCAGGTTTCCAAGGGACCTTTACGAGTTGTTTTGAAACAGTCTAACAAGATTAACTTTATATGTCTAACCAAAGTCTTCTATTTTTTTTAAATAGAGGGGAGACAAAGCGTTCTTTCATTTCTCAAGGACCTATTTCGTAAACACTTTTTTCTGAATTCCTTTTTAAAGATTGAAATGGCCTTGGCATTTTGATGTGGTCCCGGTAAAGATAATTGTCGCGCGTGTATAATAGAGCGTGCCCCGCGAGCTTCCTTCAGAAGACTACTTGAACTGAGCTGGTAAGTCATTTCAAGTTTTTATTAAGAGATTCTATTTTCCTTAAAGTTTTTTTTCTGTCTTAAACCTTTTTATTTCTTATCTATATCTTCCTTTTCTATTTGTGGGCAAAGGAAATATTCAATGGAGTCTACTGCTGAAAATTTTATCTTGCTCGATTTAGAGGGATTCCAGTCCTACAACCACAAGAAGGACGAATACACTTATATCCTGAAGGAACTCGGGTATGCGAAAAGAGATCTTTTGACAGTGGGATCTTTGATGTTCGGACCTTCTCAACCTTTCAATCAACTCAGCTCTAAAAACCAAAAGACCAACGCCTGCCTGACCCGAAACCGACACGTTCTTCATTGGAATGAGGGCCATATTCCCTACAATTATCTAGCTGAAATTCTTAAATCTTTAATCCACAACTTCTCCTCGATTTATGTCGTAGGATGTGAGAGAGCTAATTTTTTTGCCAAAATCTTAGAAGATAAGCCCATAACGGAGATTTATGTGCCGGGTGGAATCATTTGGAGGTATCGGGGAAAATGTGCTAAACATCAGCCGATGAGTAAATCCTTCCGTTGCGCTGAAAACAAAGTGCGCAACAATCGGTGGCACATTATGGAAGAAGATTTCCATATCCAAAAGATTCATCCAGACGGGTATATCGATGAGGAGGAGGAGAATGCCCTAGAAGCTCTTGATCGAGTATACGATCAATTAACAGCTGATCCTTTCCTGGAAAATTTTGACGCATTCATCAAGTCATGGGATAATCTATCGTGTTCCCAACCCATAGAAAATCCAGACGAGTTCCATAATTCTTCTAGATCTCCAAAAGGGAACTGGATTGAAATACCTGATAATCTGCCCAATTATGATCCAGAATTATGTTGAGCTGACGTAACGACTCCCACTGAGTGTTGGGAACACCCAAAGATATCTTCTGTTACCTCCAGTGGTACAGAGTGTTCGGGTGACGAACCCGCAAGATATCTTCTATAACCTCCAGTCATACAGAGTGTTTGGATGACGAACTATCCACCGAACCCTCAAACGTTACCTCCAGCGAACTCTTTGGACTGTTTTTCTTATGCCCAAATGGCCAGAAATAGGCGAATCGTGCAATTTTTCTAATACATTAAATCTAATGCTAGCTGGGATAACCGGTCTAAACTCGTGGTTTTCATTAGTCGTTTTCGTATAAAACAAAAGTCCATCAATTATTTCATAATTTGCGGCCCTACTTCTTATTGCCACAATATAATGATGACTAAAATTCTCACAGTCGGCTAAATAATTGTATATATTTTTTAACTCCGGATCTTTTCCGAGTTCGGCTATTACTGTTTCACGAGAATCTAATACTTTGGATGTCAGCATGGCTATTCTAATCGTATTTCCATTTTCATTCAAAGTAATTCTACTTAAAGCATCTGCCAAAACATTTTTCTTTTCCGGCGTGTGTTTAATTACTAGATTATATTCTTGCAATTTAAGTGTCCACCTTATTAATCTGGGTAATAAATTTTTTCCAAAGTAGAGTCTGGTGACCGCAGCGAGGTCGGTATATGCAGTTACTGGAGAACTTCCAAAATAAACACGGAATTTGTGTACTGTTCATAAAACTGCAAGAGTTTCCCTTTCCGTGGCCGAATAGTTTCTCTGGAATTCATTCAAAGTTCGACTGAAAAAGGCCACGGGTTGCCCATTTTGAGAAAGAACTGCTCCAATCGCAAAATCTGAAGCGTCTGCTGAAATTTCTAGTCCTTTATCCCCGTCCGGGAATTTTAAGACGGGGGCTTGAGTCAAGGCGTCTTTCAGTTTTTGAAATGCCGAGTTGGCTTCTGCTGAACACGAAAACCTAGCTTTCTTCCTCTTCAATTTCACCAGAGGCTCAGCTATTTTCGCAAAGTTTTTAATGAAGGACCGATAGTACGAACACATACCAAGAAACAATGATAACGTTTTCGCTGTTTTAGGAACAGGGTAATTTTTGATAGCTATAATCTTGGACTGATCCTTTCAATGCCATTCTGAGAAATTTTAAACCCTAAATAACGTAACTCTTTTGCGACAAATTTACATTTGGACGCATTTATCTTCAAACCAGCTTCGTTTAACAATAAAAACACTTTTCTTAAATCTTGTAGGTTTTGTTCCAAACTATTACTTGTAATTATAATATCATCCAAATAAATGAACGTACTCTTACCAAGGACCGGTCTTAAGACAATGTACATGCATCATTGGAAAGCTGCCGGCGCGCCGGATTAACCGAAAGGCATCCTAAGAAATGCGTACGTGCCAGACTTCGTTATGAAGGCGGTCTTAGGGACGTCTTCGGGTTTTACTCCAATCTGAAATAACCACTCATAAGATCTAATGTGGACATGTACTTCGTTAAGGTAATATTTCGGATTATCTCTTCGATTATCGGCAAAGGATATACAGGATATTTTGTGACGGCATTCAACTTGCAATAATCTATAGCAAAACGCTACCGCTTCGGGTGCGTAATCGGATAATCATTATTTTTCTTGCATAAAACTACTGGGCTAGCATAACTGCTAGAAATCGCCGTAATTATTTTATTTTTCAACATTTCCTTAATATGATATTCAATAATTTCTTCTTTCACCTTATCGTAACGATATGGTTTTTGCCTTACTGGTTGGGCGTCCCCTGTTTGGATCTCATGACTCGTGACCTGCGTGAAACCCGGTACATCGCTAAATAAATTTGAAAACTAACTTACCAGTGCCTGCAGCTTTTCTTTCGCTTCTGCCGGTAAGTGGTGTAGCTCCAGCTGCGGGGGCTTATCATTCCTATTGTCCACTGGCTGTATTGATATCGTTACATTGCCTCCCTGAAAATCTATCTTCGCTTCTGCCAATCTAAAAAAAATCCACACCCAGAATAATACACGTTTGCAAGTTTCGCACAATATAAAATAAAATTTTTACCTGCTCGTCGTTGATACGCACAAAAAGTGAAACTTTTCCTAGGCATCTACACTTCTCTCCTTGGGCCTCTATAACGTTCGTGTCTCTTGCACTAAAAATTCTATAACGGCGAAAGTGTTTCTTGAAACATTTTTCAGAGATAAAGCTGCTTGGCGCTCCTGTATCCAAAAGAGCCGTCGCCGGTATGTTGTTAATTAAGACTTCAATCTTCGGTAAACTTAAATTTTTAACGACCACGGTAACTTAAATTTTTTTATTCTTATAATTAAATAACTTAAATTTCGGTAACTTAAATTATTTTATTCGAGACTTCGAACTTCTTCACCTTTCTTGAAGAAATCCTTCTTCTTATTCTGGCCACCTTCTGCATCTTTGCCCGTTTTTCGATTAAAATCTCGTCGTTCGCCTGTCGACTTAGGAGATCCATCTTTCTTCGGCCATTGCTTCGCCTTGTTCCCGTAATTCTGTTGTTGCTTTTGCTGCGTGTTCCATTGACTTCTTCGTTCAAATCGGCGACGTCGTTCATTGTCTGCGGCTCTTCGACTTTCAAATTGTACGGCGAGCTCGAATAATTTATCCAAAGTTATTGAGTTTCTGAGATCGATAAAATCTTGAACTTTGGGGCAGCAGCCTAGGGAGTATAATTTGAATGATTTCTGGATCCGGGTGACTTCCATATAGAAGCTTGAAAACTTGGATTTTTCTCCAGATAAAATTGGACAAATCTTCTATCTTTCTTGGTATCTACTGAACAGTTCCGCCTCCAGTCTGGCTCGATCTCGTACGACAGGAAATGCTTTAACCAAAGAATTTTTAAAATTTTCATAAGTGTATGTGGGGCTTCTCGGTTCCCCCAAAAGATTCTTTCCAACACACTTGAACCAATTTAGCGCTTGGCCCTTCAAAGCGCTGGTGGCAAGAGTTTCTTTCTGAAATTCGTGGACTGGAGGATATAACATAAAATGTGCATCCAATTTTTCCAGGAAATTAATTACGGCTGACTTGCCGTCAAAACTTGCCGCTGGCTTCATGGCTGCCCGCATGGTTTGTACAATGTAGCCAAATCCTTCTAGGGTAGGAGGTGACATTTCAAGGTTCTGCAGAGGTACTGCGGGTATCTAAGATCCATTTTATTCTCTGTCAGGCCATCTTCTCATTTTTCTTTGTCGGGTGCCAGTAACAGGATGAGTGCTCTGTGCATACTTTTGGCGAACATTGTCGTAACCGTGTCAGAGTCCTGATCTTGAACAGGGAGCTGAATGCAGCTATGTTCTGGTATGTGGTAGAATAATTGCACGTAAGAAGGATTTAAAATCCCTTTTATTAAACCACTATTTACAGCCACTTCCCAACTTGGGAGGGATAACAAAAAATAATGATCGCACTCGGTTCTAAACTCACCAATCAAATAATTTAAAATAGCGTTGACTAGAAAATTAAGTCGTCGTTGCTCTCAGAGCTTTAAACGCGAGATTGGCCTTTATTCTAAACCATCAATGGTGCGTAGCAAGATCTGGCTAATACTAACGCACTTAGATTACTTCAATAAGTATTAGAGTAACAGCGCTAAGGCTTAGTATTTAAATACTAGCTAGTCAGGTGGACGTCGAACAGAGCCGAAACGATCTGAGACTAAAAGCTCTTTCACACTGAGAAGTTCCTTGCTAACCTTTAAATACAAAACTTGGCTCCACTTCAAATTAGTATAAAGCTGAATCGCGTGCTCATTCTAACGGGAAGTTGAAATAAGAGTGCACAGGAAAGAGAAATTGACATAAAACTTTGTTAGTTTACCTAAAACCTTACAATTATACCATGTAAGATAATCTTTTAATTCACACCATAAGAATAGATTTTAAAAAAATTAAAAGAGAAATCTTATTCTTGCAATACATTTAAAAAAAATTCTTACCTTAAAACATGAAAGTACGAAACAGGACCACCTTCAACAAAGTTCTAGATGAGACGTTTCCCCAACAACAACACTCTATGATTTGAAAAAAGATATGAAGCACTTATATAGAGAGATAAATCCATTCTTTGAAAACATAGTCTTACCGACTAGGAAAAATATCTCAAAGAAAATCTAAAACACATATTTAAAGAAAAAATTTTAAAATTTTTGCGTTCATTTTATAATGTCTTTAGACATTATGAAATTTATAATGAATAAATAAACAGACATTATTAAATTAACGCTTTCTTTTTTGGTTTCTAAAAATAGATTTTCCAGAATTTAATTAAAAAAAACAACTTTTCCTAGAAAAATGATGTCTAAACTTTTCCAATGTTAACCTATGGAAAACGTTTAGACATCATTTTTCAGGGAAAAGATTTCTTTTTAATTCTTGGAAACCTATTTTTAGAAACCAAAAAAGAAAGCGTTAATTTTATAATGTCTAAAAACATTATGAAATTAACAAAAAGTTGCTTTTTTAAATATGTGTTTCAGATTTTCTCTGAGCTCTTGGAAAACGTTTTACAGCCCATTTGTTTTAAGAATGGACTTGTGATGATCTATATAGATTCTCCTCTTCTCTTCATTTAAGTGCAAGAGTTCCAATAAAAAAAAATTCCGTTTAGGTGGAAAAACGGTAGCTTAAGCCATAGATGGGAATGATTTTTTTAATCTAAGATTCATCAGATCCAGGAACACCAAAAAAAAATTATTTTGGATTCCAAGATTGGTTTGAAAAAAGGATAAAAAAATCGGTCTAGAAGGAAAAGGAAAAGTGTTCAACGAGTTTACCGATCGAAAAGTTTCTTTTAAATGATGAAAAGAGGGGGACTTTTGCGTCCTCTGGTATCAAAAAAATTTTGGAGGAGGAACAAATTTTTTTAGAAGGTGATCCTTCCATGGAAATTCAAAAATAGGGGATTAGTTTGAGTTTCCACACCCCTTTCTTCAGGTGAGTCGCTTTCACACATTTTCATTGAATACTGGTTTGGATAACAGTCCTTTGTGTTGTTCATGCTGGGATGAGGAGCTATACAGAAAACTCCCAAATTATACAAATTCATGAAAGGGAATCTTTCACCTTGATAGAGAAGCCGGTACAGAGGTTGATTTGAAACAATGCGGACAAGTGCCTGGGTAAGAACATTATAGACCCAAGCAAGGAGCTGGTTGTTTTTATAATTCTTGCCCGCCAGATGAAGCATTACTTCGCTGGAAAGGACAAAAGTTCATCTTCCTCTCTCAGAATTGTGAGTATCTTCACTCTCCGGAAGCAATGGTCCTCTTCGAAAAACACCCATAAAATATCCCACATTTTTTTTGCTGGAAGTCGGGATGAGAGGTAAAAAGTCTGTTGCATTCCAGGAGAGCCGTGCTTCACCGACATAACATCGAACTGATATAAACTCGTTGTACAAAATACGAATTATCATAATGCTTTCTCTCAGAAAAGAGTATGAAGAAAATGTTTTCCGCTCCCCTGTATGTACACGAGAAGACCATGTGATGTGGGACGTGACCATTTGGAATAGGTCAATCTTGTTCTCCTATTTGCCACCCCTCCCTTCATGAACCTTGTTCTCCTATTTTTTGATAAAGGTATCTAGCAAAAATGGTAAAGTTGGTTGGGTAAAAAAAATTTTTTTCTCGGATCCATTCTTCTTAAAGGACCAATCTTTGTTCTCCTATTGACCTTCGAGAAGGACCACGTGATGATTACTCCCCCCGTTCTTTCTGAGGAGTATATAAACGGATCGCCAGCGAACTCTTTTATTATAAGAAGCCATGCTGCTCAAACTGGGGTATAATTCTACCCTTTACGTGCACGCGTACGTGGATCTTGGATTCCTATACTGGAATGCCAGAGATATCGTCAGCCTGCTACCTACGAACAGCAATCTTACGTCCAGTATTCTGCAAGTCTCTTTTCCCGATCAAGACAAGTTTCTTCGGCTAGGAGAATTGGACAAACATGATGGATCCAAAGAATTGGGTCCAGCTTACCAGATTGTGCTCACATCAAATGAAGCTGCGTACTTCGTCCAGAAAGCACTTCATAACGATTTCCTGTTCCCTTGGATGGGCCGAATCTTTATGGAACCTTTCACAAAGGTCGTGGAGGACGGTGAAACTTACATTGTCCTCAGAGATACTGTGGAAGATGAGGCATTAAGAATAAAGTCTCCCATCTTTTTCCTCACTCATTTCGGGGTCCATCACCTCCCCGAAATTATCAAACAGCAACAAGAATTAGGCGATGAGGAATTCTCTCCCGTCGATGAGCGAAAAAGGCAAAGAGAGAACCCAAAAATGGGTCGTGAAAGAATGAGTGCAATGCATTCAATTCCTTCCACGACCCATTTTTTGGGTCATTCTCTTATCTAATCTTGGAACTCTCTCGCTCTTTTACAAAAATACAAATTTGTAGGGCTATTCATAATCTACTATTTATATAGATCATCCATTCTTAAACAAATTGACAGTAAAAAATTTTTCTCTGAGAAAAAAATCTGAAACACACAAATTAATTCTTCCCTTTTTGGATGACTCATGTTTCTAAAAAGATAGATTTCCCAAGAACGGATTTTCGCGCTGTTTTCAGACTATAGAAATTTGAAATGTTCATCCATAAAAATTTTATTTGTTGACATTTGTATAGAACCGATTCTTGTTGAAGACAAGTCGATAGGATTTGAAACGAACGTAAGAAGGAAAATATTTTTTTGAATCAAACTTCTTCTTCAATTTGAAAACAAACACCATTCCATGTCGAAAAATATTCTCTATCCACCATAATGGGTTCATCTAATAGAATAGAATCGCAATTCCAACAGCCTTGTCAAGTATATTCTTGATAGGTAATCATCTTAGCTATTAGGACGACCAGGTTGTTGCATCTTCACCGCTGATCTGAACGGAAAACCGGCATTGCTTAAATAGATAAACACAAATTCATTTGAAGTAATTTGTCAGGTCTTACCAAGCGAGAAATATTTCTCAGAGAATAGAATTCTGAAACACAAATTAAAAAAAAATTTCTTGTTAATTTTATAATTTCTTTAGACATTATAAAATTAACCTTTTCTTTTCCTATGTTAACCTATGGAAAAAGTTTAGACATCATTTTTCTGGGAGAAGGTTTTTTTCCTTTTTATAAATTCTTGGAAATCTATTTTAGAAACCAAAAAAGAAAGCGTTAGTTTTATAATATCTAAAGACATTATAAAATTAACAAAAGTTTTTTTAATATGTGTTTCAGTTGTTAGCCAGAGACTCTAACCCAGTCAGACTCTACTATTTCTTTCCCAATCAGCTGAAAATAAAAGTATTCCAACTTTCAGTTTTAGTGTTCAAATAGCTAAGTTACATGCTCTCTTCCTATCTCCATCCACGATGTTACAAAGATGAATTGAAACTGAATGGATAGATGTAATGACTCATTTTTTGTTTTCAATGAAATGAAGGACCTGCCGTTTAGAGTGATCCCGAATAAATTGTAGGTCGAAAGGAATTATCTTTTATGATTGTGACCGTTTTGCTTTTTTTAAACCGAGGGAGATCTTTTTATGGGAATATAGTTCAAATCACTCAGTGCTGGCTGGATTTTTTTTCTAAGACCGACTGAGAAGGAAATATTTTGGGAGGGGGTCCGTGAACAAAGCCAATCAATAGACGAAAATGTGATCGGCTTTCACCCATCGAGAAAGCGTCCACACCAAAACGTTTCTTCAGAAAAATGGAATGTCTTTGAGGTTCCGAATTAAACCCATCAGGAAGAAATATAAAGACGATATGCTTGACGATATCTCTGGCATTCCAGTATAGGAATCCAAGATCCTCATACGCGTGCACGTAAAGGGTAGAATTATACCCCAGTTTGAGCAGCATGGCTTCTTATAATAAA
>KK117705.1:0-23091 GCA_000611955.2 Stegodyphus mimosarum
GATGTTTCACAGACTACCGTCTAGCGGGCGAAGAAATCGAAAACAAACCCATAAATAATTTGGGAAGCCAACGGAAAAGTTTTTGAAAGGATAGGTGTTAATTATTGATCTTACATACAAATTAACTTCAATACTGATAAGTACTTAAATAAAAATATAATAATTTCAAAGATAATTTTCTTGGGTTTATTCCAACACCAAACACGACCACCATAGTCAGAAAATATGGATCTCAAATTTAGCAGAAAAGGGGGCACAAAAAAATTAAAACTTAAATTAAACTTTAAACACCAAACTTGTGTAAACAAAACTTTAAAAGGATTGACCTTAAGGATCAACTTATCAAGAGATTAACATTAACAACCAAGGTTAAGAAAAAATAAATAACTAAACAGAATTTAAATAGTTAACCAACCAACCAAAAGTAAAGAAGAAAAATTAATTACACAAGCAGCTTAAAATCAGCGTTAACCAAAACTGTCAAGAGAACAAATTAAATGACTACAATTACTTTTCAACAAGCCAAAGAAACTTAAGTTCAACTACTAAAATTAAAAACAAATTAATCTTTAAGTCTGAAGCAAAATAAGTTAAATCATTACCTTTAAAACAATTTAAATCACAACTGAAATAAGTAATACATAACACTTGTCTCACTGGCAAATTGTATAGTTATATCCTATACGAGTTCACCTTGCTATAGCGTTCTTTACCCATCTGTTTTAATAGTCACTGATCAAAGAAGAAAAAACTTGAACTTTTGCACCATAGAGCACTAATAATTTATATTCGGGGAAAAATATTCCAAATCTTCTCTCACCACCACTATTCTTGTAAACTTCATAAATTTTCTTTTCTCTGCAGCTAAATTATTCAGAGAAGTTTTCATTTGTCGAACTAGATGTCCTGGGGACATTTCACGTTCATCAAGTAATCCTCGGTTCGGATTACTAATGCTAATCCTAGTCCCGCTTGATAGCTTTCAAAGAATATTTTCTTCAAATGCTTTTCATTTTACTTTACAGTCAGTAGGTGGAGCTGCGGGTCTTCGTAAAAGTTTTTAGAATTATTCCTCTTGTTTTCACTTACGAACATCCTTCTTTTCTGTGATTTTCCGTCTCGCAGCTAGTATAAAAGTTTGCTCCAAACCTTCGAAACTACAGCAATACAAGTTAATTCACTTTAAGGAACTATCTTGCTTGTTGTTCAATTCCTTAGCAATCTTTGAGCATTCAGCAAGAAACCATATTTCGAGCAAAGATGTTTGGGTTTCTTTAATCAGAAATAAATTTATGTACTGTCCAACCAGCTGATTCCACAGGTTTTAATTTTCAGAGATTTATCAACATTTGTTTTACAAGTTACCGTTTCCGTGACGCACATGACGTATGTCCCAACCTCGAGGAAAAGCACACTGCTTTCAGACTCTTCAAGCATTCCAGAACGACTCGAGAGGGAATCTAAGACAAATACCAAAGAGGGATGCTTAATATTACAGCATTGCTTCCTGGAAAAGCATTATTGGATGATCAAATGCCAATGCTTCTATGGCTGTTACTTCGAAAACGACTAGTTAATAACTTATACAAATTTTTGCATTCTACTGGTTCGTGGATTTGGAGTGATTGAAGACAACACTTGGTGAAGAATCAAAACTTATTTTATTTAGTCATTATTACTCACGGCAGTTCCAAAATTACATTTACAGTCGTCGAAAAACTACGACAAACACGCTGAGACAATCAGCAAAACAGTTGAAAGAATCAGCAATCAGCCTTCAGGCTACAACGGTGAAGACAGCTTCACAGCAAAATACAGCTCCCGAATTGGTCGATCGCCCTCGGAGCTCAAAGCACTCAAGATAAAAATCGACAATACACTCGACGATGCACTGACGATACACTGCTACTCCGCGTGAAGGCAGGGTTTATATAGCTTTCGGCCTGCCTTCGAGAACATTATGGGCTAAACCGGTAAGAATTCTTTCTGGAATGTTCTCCATTCATCTATGGCATATCGTCAGTTTTGTAGCCAATTGGGCGATTTTCCGCCAAATCTGACAACCTTGGCTTCTTTTGCCGTTTTCTAGCAACCCTTAACCCCGCTTGTAAGAGGAGTAGCAGTAGCCCAGAATGACTCTTCCCCCTTAACCCGCTTTGCGGAGAAGCTATCTTACCGCAAATGAACGTTTCGTAACAACATCAAGCTGAACTGCCCTAAAATCATATTCCTCGAAATTTTAAAGATTGAAGCAGCTTAATTCAGGAAAACAAGCGAATATGTGTACTAATGAACAGAATGATAAGTATCCTATGAAATTTCCCAGTTTGAGAATCACTGTTTTTAAATTTTGATATGCTAACTGTTATGATATCGATCCCGAATCAATAGAAAAATTTCACCGAAGATGTTCCGCCAGAATGCTTTTTAATATCGTAAGTAACTTATTGGAATCTACACTAAATGCGTTTCGTCTGTTAGTCATTTTAAATATTTCAAGGAATACTTGTTTAATGGATTTTTAATTTACCTATAAGCATTTATTTGTTTTATCTAACCAGTTATTTTATGTTCAGTAGCTTCACTGTCATTTTCCTTTTCCGTTTTATAGCCAAAATGCTAATTTTTAGTTAACGTTTACTCAAATGAATTTACAACAGGAAGGCATTCTAAGAAGGCAGGAGAAATTACCTTATACATTCTCCCATTTAAAGGGCGACTCGGGGTTAGAGTACCCAATCGCCACATTCTGGTGGTGGAGAATCACCATCCACCAACTTTTTTTTGGTTCGGGCATCACTGTAGAGACATTAGGTTCTTTTTGAAAGCAGGAAAGGTAAGAAATGAGCAATGCTCTCGCAAATACTCGAACCATTGACCTCTCGAATGCGTGCCGAACATGCTGACAACTAGACCACAAAAGTATGCTAAGAAGGTGGGAGAACTACCTTATAAGATAGCATTTAAAGAAAGGAAGATTTTAGATTGTTTAATCAGAACATGTTTCGCCTGCTGAAGGCCACGTTACTAGTTTCAGTTCTTCGATAGCAGTCGGTCTTCGGCGTTGCGTTTTTCTTGTTATTCGTGTGTCACGCCGGATAGGCTTACCATTGATAGGCTTGATCCAACTTGCCCATTATTTATTCCTGTGTAGCCTCTGTGGTAACTCAAGATTTAGTTCTAAATTGCCTTTTGAGTTATGCCGTGATTTCTGGCTGGTTTGTGAGCACAAAAAGTGACTTCTCCTAAAATATTTTAAGTTCTGAATAAAAGAGTCTTTCACACTCTTTTTAAGTTCTGTTTTATCTCAGACATAGCGATAAATAGCTTTCGGGTATATACTTTGCCACAAGTTGCACTTAGTTACAGGCACAATCCTTGCGCACCTATATTACAGTTTGAAAGAAATCTCATACTTAGTATCTTTATTGATATTTGAAATTCATTTTCTAAACGTGATTTGTTTTAGAAACAAATAGAGATTTCAGATTCACTATTTTTGCCTACAGTGTATGGAAATGAGTTGCTTTGTCTATAAAATATACGTTTGCAACTGTGAATAATTACCGGTCGTATTTCTAATTCTTATATCATTGGCACTTAAAGTACTGAATCCGAAATAAATACCTTCTTAATTTTGGTATTAGAATATATTTCTCATCAACAATATTCTTTCGACAGATATCAGTGTTGCACTACTTCAGAATCCCATGTTCAGCAAGGATCGACCACAGTTAGTAATCTATTCATTTATATATATTATCAATTTTCATTCAACTCAAATCCATTCATTTTCTTTATAATTATTTTAGCTTTTAAAATGTAATAAAAAATCAATACTTGTTTCTACATTTATTTCAGTTACCTGAATTTTGGAACTGTAGGTTTTTTTTATGGACATGAAGTCACTCATGGATTCAATGGCAAGTAATTATTTACTTTAAACTCTCTCTTAAATCTATATGTATAAAAAAGAAAGTTTGCTGCTTTGTCCTCTAATAACTCTGTCGCTACTATAGCTATCATCACCAAACTTTCTACAATTTTTTCTGGGTCCTGAAAAAGGTCGACGTCCACTTTTTTCCAAAAAGACATAGTTAAAAGCAGTCATATTAATTAAAAACTCGGAAAAATGATCATTTTCGCCCTCATTTTGCAGAGTGGCAACTGTCTCGCAAACTGGAGATGAAACTGCTTCATTTCGAAAGTTGCTGCCACTGCTCGCTTTCAAATCCTAGAGTTTGTTAATAAAAAATTTCTAAGTTTTACGATGAAATAAAAAGAGCATTGCCGATCACTACATTACTTCATTAAATTACTACATTATTCCCGATTCCAGAAGTTCGTGGGAAGCAATTTCGACTGTTCCCATTTTCGAACGAATTTAATCAGCCGAAATATTAATAAAAAACTCTCTGATTTTCGCACTCATTTTTTCGAGTGGCAACAGTCTCGCACCTTGGAGATAATTCAAAAAGTGTTGCTACTGCTTGTTTTCAAATCGTAGAGTTTGTTAATCAAAGATTTGTAAGTTTTACAAAGTCTCTATGTGTAAAGCAGAATGCCTGTTTGCGTGTTTGTTTGCTCGCTTTATTCATTTCTGATCAATTATGATGAATGTTTTGCGATATTTAATCGATTAAAATTGAATATAGGTGAAATATTGGATGGAACTCGAGCTTTTACGACCATTTGATTAGAAAAACGAAAATTATTCAAAACTGTTTTCCATTGTTGCTAACATAATGAGAGAGAATTAGCTTACATTTCTATTGAAATTTTTTATGTGGGTTCCACATCGCATCAGACTGAAAACTGTATGACTATGAATCGTATTTTTAGCATCGCTATTAGAGAAGGATTACAGCGGCATCGTTCGCTCTGTTGATAAATACATTACTCTCAATCTAACTTAACTAGTATCGGGTACTTCCGCTAGTACTTAATAACTAAATCCATTTCAATAAAACTTTCTGATTGTTATCCTTTCAAGTAATGAACTCTAATATGAAACTTTCAGGTAACGTAATCAACAAATATAGTATATGTTTAAAAATAGATGGCTGTAGCAAGTCACAAAATTCACTTACTACAGTAAAGAGTTTTTTAAATCATCCGCCGGGCGTAAAATGTCAAAAATTGCTTTCTTCCTGGCCGGAATTTGAACCACGAATCATTCCTGTAATAACCTGTGACAAGGTGTTTCGAAATAGAAGTCATTAAAGATTAAATGCAACTTTAAGAATTCAACCCATGGATCTTCTATTTGGGAGCCGTGCGTACTGACAGTTTACATTACAGAAGCGTGAATAAGAAAAAAATATAAATTCCTTACATTCAAATTCGCTGAAACTACCTTGTATTTGGCGTACATTTATTAAAACACTCAATAGATTTCGAGGGCAGCTACAGGTCCCTCCTCCTCAGGAGAACGAACTGCTACTGATTGTAGCGAAATTCGCTGTGACATTGAATTAGTTTATTTTGAACTGAGCTCTATTTGACGTTTAAGCAGTTCTAAATATAACTGCTGTAAGATATTGTAATATTGTACGAATATCTTAGAGGAAATATTTCCGCATTTTGTTTCATTTCTTGTGAAAAGAATAAATTTTATTAACTTTTTAACGACTTGTGCATTCAATCCATTACGAACCCGCACGCACGCTACAATATTTATTTATAGTCTTATTGAAAATTATTTATCAAGAAAGAGACCTTCCTTTTTCGGCAAGTGTAGAGTTTCTTAAACGTTATTTGTTCTTCTGCTTGCTCATGAGCGATAATTGGCCTTTTGAAGTAATTTGAAATAATCATTTTCTAAGTAAAGCATGTAGTGTGCAAAGTCTGCGTATTGTAATACTACCTGCTTAATTGTGTTACAAAATATTTGCAAGAGATCTTATTTTAGACTACCAATATACGAACATCAAATAAGCTTTGTTGCTGACGTACATATAGAAGGATTCAAGAACTTAAAACCGCTGTAACTAAAAGACAGATTTTTCTGTACTTGAAAAATTGGCAGCAAAACTTTATCCCTGCATCTGTTACATCTAGATAGAATTCTTTGCCCGAGGATGTGTTTGTTTGAGCAAATGTATGAATAACAGTTTTGTTTTCGCAGTGACTATGGGGATTAAAACCGCTGTATCAGTTTTAAAGGTAAATTTTGAAAATAAAATACTATCTCACAGACTATAGGTTATTTAAGACTTTCGTTTCTTAATTTACACTTCTCGACATTGAAAATGCAACACCAAGAAATAGTGGTTAGAAATTTATAAAAATTTAAGAGTAGACGCACGTCACTGAGTTATGAGAATGATGTGAAATTCGCAGCTCTCCGACGCACGTGAAGTAAGGTATAAGGGAAGGAACGTGCAGAATGGGCAATATTCGTGTCGTTATTTTTGCCAGACGAATTATCGAAGAAAGCTGGTTTTTGTCCCGGAGGATATCTGTAATAGGAGAGAATGCCAGGCCGCCGTCAACGAAGGCACTTCCAGCAGATAGACGATTTTACGAGGGGTATGGCGATCGGACTGAGAAGGGCGGGTTGGTCCTTACGTCAAATCGCCGCTGATACCCACATGGATGCGAACACGGTGCATCGGCTATGGCGAACATGGTTGGAACAAAGGAATGTCGGAAGAAGGAAGGGTGCAGGTGCAGCAAGAGTGACGTCAGCACGCGTGGATCGACGCATCCGTCGACAAGTTGTGGCGGTCCCGCAAGTCACTAGTATCGGAATTCTGCTCCATGTGCAAGATACCCTGGTTGTTCCCGTGTCGACCAGAACCATTTCCCGTCAATTGGTTGAACGCGGCCTGCACTCAAAGAGCCCGTTAAGAAGACTGCCATTGACCCCGCAGCATAGACGCCAACGTTTAGAATGGTGCCGGACTGGAACGATGAGGATGACAGAATAGCGAAACGTCGTATTCTCAGATGAGTCGCGCTTCTGTTTATCCAGTGACAGTCGCCGCATACGTGTGTGGCGTTGATGTGGAGACAGGTCTAATCTGGCAGTAACTGTGGAACGCCCCACCGCGCGACAACGTGGCATAATGGTTTGGGGCGCTATTGCCTACGATTCTAGGTCACATCTAGTTCGTATTCAAGGCACTATGACGACCCAACGATACTTGGATAATGTACTGCGGCCGGTGGCAATTCCCTACCTTCAGGGGCTGCCTAATGCAATTTTTCAGCAGAATAACGTCCGACTGCTCGCATCTGCCAACATGCTCTGCAAGGTATACAGATGCTTCCCTGGCCACCGTACTCTCCTGACCTGACACCAATCGAACATGTGTGGGATGTGATTGGACGCCGTTTGCAGACTCTGCCCCTGCCTCGTTCAGAACACCAACTGTGGCAAATGGTTGAAAGGGAATGGAGAGACATCCCTCAGGACACCATCCGCCCTCTTATTGACTCTATGCCTAGACGTGTTTCTTCGTGCATCACTGCCCGCGGTGTTTCTACATCGTACTGAGCCGACGCTGTTCTCGCTCTGTATTATGCCTATCATCTTGAAATAAAGATCACTTATTGCTGCTTGCTGTCTCTGTCTTTTTTCCAAATTTCATCACTTTCTGACCATGCTTTCTTGGTGTTGCATTTCCAATGTCTAGCAGTGTATTCAAAGGTTATGAAACAAATTCGTAATATAAAAGGATTATTCTTGCACTCCTTTACATCGTTTGAAACTTCATAGATGATTTAAAGTATTTTATTTCAACGTTAAAATGTGTTTATTAGGCGATACGACAGAACGTACTTTGACAAGCGATGATGTAGAAGTTGATAAATAGCAAAAAATGATGATGACATTTTAACAAAGACGAATATAAATTAATTGACTGTACACATAGTATCCAACGCAATAAATAAATCCAAAAAATCATTCTTGCAGATTATTATTATTCTTGCTCATCCGAACTGCGATCACACTTCTACATCATTTTTGAAGCCAAACTTATAATTGGAAAATTTGTCTAAAATGCAATTTCTAACAACTTTTGGAAAGGAAAAAAAAATCATTGTTGATGGAATGATTTTCGTAATCAGTTTATTAGAGTAATTAAGATACGCACTTTGATATCATATAGACTCTTAAAGCAACAATATTAAGTCAAAACTTCCTAGAACCAGCTATTCAAAGCTTTTACTTTCCTTTTAATAGCCTGAGACTTATTTTAGTATTTATTAATATAGCAGTTAAGGCAGAAAACGGAGACTAAAAGAAGATCTGTTGTTGCTAATGCTTACTTGCGTGATTTATAGTCAGCCCAAGTACCGAAATTCCTCATGGCAAGGAGCAAACGTTTACGTCGGTCGTTAGCAACTGCCTTGAGCACCTTAAGCGGCTTTCGCACTGGGGCATATCGGAGCTAGGATACACAATAGACACAACAAACACAGCGGATTAGCTAGAGAAAACCAGTTTTTGTCACTACGGACCCAGTTTAAAAATATGAACTTCGCACAAAATGGAGCTAGTCGACACATAGAACCGACCAATCAGAAGAGTATTTCAAATCATCATCTACAGAAGCGCGCTAGGTTAACTAAACAACATGGCTGACGATATGAGCGATTGATTGATTGATTTGATTTAAAGAGAGGACGAGTATACGACCTAACGGCCTTTACTCCACAATTATTATCCCTATACAGAGATTCATTT
Organism: Stegodyphus mimosarum; assembly: GCA_000611955.2. NCBI lineage: Eukaryota > Metazoa > Arthropoda > Arachnida > Araneae > Eresidae > Stegodyphus > Stegodyphus mimosarum. Next base: position 8,696 of record KK117705.1, read on the forward strand.
TAAAAATCTTAAAATCCACTTTAAAATAATTTTAAAATGATGCTTGATCATGAGAAGTCCAAATCTTGGTAGTCGCTGGATTTCGACAATTAAACTACAATTTGCGCTCATATCTTACGAAGCAACAAGATGCAAAAAGTAAAAAAGCATCTTATCTACTATACAGCGATAAATTAAAATTAAAAGTATCCTCCTCAGAAGATTTTGCCGATATTTTCCGGATATTCAAGGATCCTAAAATTTTTAATTTACCTCAAAATATATCTACATTAGCACAGGAAATTAAAGAAAGGCCGAATACACATCAAAAATTAATTCTTGCATTTAGAGCACCAGAACTTATATTACAATTCGGTAAAACTGGTTAAGAAGTATCAGCCGAGCGGATAAAGACATCAGCTATAGACTTGCAGTTCGGGAATTCGAGCGAAGTTCGTAATCTCTTTTTCACTAAGTACCTTTTTTGGCCAAGCCATTATGGGTAATCTGCGTTTCCTTAATTTCTAGTGCTAATATAGATATATTTTAAAGTAAATTAAAAATTTTAGGATCTTTGAATATCGGAAAAATCTTCTGAAGAGGATACTTAAAATTTTAATTTATCGCTGTATAGTAGATAAGATGCTTTTTTATTTTTTTGTATCTTGTTGTTTCGTAAGATATGACCGAAAATTGTAGTTTAATTGCGAAAATCCAGCGACATCCTATTATACGAGATAGTTGACTTACGGACTACAAAAATACAGCTAGGATGCGCGTAGATAATGATTTCAGATCGTCTTCATCGAAATAGTAAGTAATTTTCTTTTCCATTTAATACAACTTCTGTGTTTAGATTTTGAATCCGGAGGATTAAATTACTGATAACTACGATCTCAGATAAATATCTAATTGTATTATAAAATTAGCAATGGAATTAAAAGTAGCGAAAGCAAAGCATAGACAAAAGCTTGGATGTAATATTTTTTCTTTCTTCTAAATTTACATAGACAAATTGGATGTAATATTTTTTCTTTCTTCTAAATTTTTCTCATCATAAAAAAAGTACTGTTTATTACCTCAAATAATAAAATGAATCGCATCAACTTTATAAACTCTCTTATCATTTGGAATAAAAATACTGATGATAATAATTAAATAACAACAGTAAAACATAATATTAAAATATGTTTTTATTTTTTTAAATAATTTTTGATGATTTGAAACCGATGCACTAAATGACCAAGAAGAAAACTCAGCAACAAAATACATTTTTGTTGGTTTTTGCTCACCATACGTTTCGGTCGAACCATTTAAAAACATTTCCTCAGTTTTCGCTGTATCGATCAAAGATTCAAGGCGGAAAACTGTCTGCTACAAAATGTAAACAAATGAAAGCGCGTATGATCTTCTACTTGCTTATTAGCTGCCGCTAGTGAACGCTTCCAGTAAGTGTGAACGAGCCAGGTTAAGTAGAACGGCGTTCTATGCGTCGCTTAGCTCCGATAGCGTCGTTGAGTATCAAGGGTGAACGGCCCTTTATAGGGGATAGTGCGATTTAGCTCAGTTCCGTCCTTCCCCCTCAGTTTTGATGGAGAGCACCCCGGAGGCACGGGTGGTTCGAGGGTCTTCCCTCCCTCTTCCGCCCACCAAAAACCTCTCGAGAGGACGTTCGGCTCGCGGCATATTTAGAGTGCGCCCATGCCACAAGGACGCCATACATTTGCAAACATGCATGCCGTCTCCAGGATTCGAACTCGAGTCCTTCGGCACGACAGTCAGCGACACTAACCACTGTACTGGTTGGGCGGCAAAAGAAGATATTATTGAGATTATTTTATTTGCTTATTTGTAAGACATTTATGCTAATTAAACATTTGATGTTCGAATCTGTTTGATGTTCGAATCTGTAATGTCACTTTACCGAACGTGTACTGTCACTTTTCGAATCTGTACTACCTTTCCGTTTTCTTGCCGGAATGCAGATTATCTGCCTCGTATATAAGTGAGGGTTCGAGATTATTTAGTCAGAGAGTGTTCTGCCTGCTGATGGCCGTGTTACTAGTTGTTCTTCTAATATAAGCTTTCTTGCCACGCCGGCTAGGCTTAAGAGCCAACTTACAGTTTTAAATTTCTCATCGCAGCCTTTTACTAACAAATACTTAGATTTAATTTTATTTAAAAATTATACTTTTGAGTCGCATAAATGGAAATTACACTTCATAAATGTAATTCATAAATTATTCGAGTTTCATAAATGCTGGCTTATTTGTAATCACCAGATGTGCCTCGATTTAGCAACATATAAGAACAAAACAGACTGAGCTCATTGAGCCGAGTGGTGTCCACCGAAAACATCGCAGCAAAAGCACAGCGGACGAAAACTTTGCGGAGAAACTAACGCAAGGCGAAAACATCGTGGAACAAAACATCGTCGGAGAAAATAAAGCAAAGAAAAAATATCGCAATTCTAAAACATCGTGTTACAAAATATCGTCGTCGAAAATAAAGCGGTTGAAAAACTTCGCACTTTAAAAACATCGTCGTCGAAAATATAGTAATACAGAATAAAGTACCTACAAATCATCGCATGCTGATAACATCGCAGACAATTCGTTTTTCAGGCTTTCATAATTGTAAAAGGACACTCGCATACTGATTTGTGAGCGCAAGAGGAAAAGAAAGATAATTTTTACTTTCATATTCTTTTATTAACTAATAAATATTTGCTGAAAATGTAGCATGGAAATTTAATGATGGAAAAGAAATGCAACTTACAGCACTTAATAAAATTTCAAACTGGCATAGTTAACTAACAAAGGTCATTAATAAATTATTTTAATAAAGTGTTACTGGTAATTTTTCATAGAAAGTACAATCTAAAAAAGAATACAAAAAGGAAGATAAGTAACTGCATGACTTTGTCTATAAAAAGATTGCTAAGTTAATTATGAGATTATTTTCTTTCTATAACTAGTCTGATACTTATTAGTCTGAAACTCTTATCTTATTCTTCAAAAGCTCCAAAGCCTGTTACAGGCCAAGGCTGTCTCTCCAAGTTTCCTCCACCTGACTCCATTCGGCGCAATAGCCTTCCATCGGTTAACTCCAATTAACTTTAAATCTTGCTCGACATCATCTATCCATCTAGTGGGAGGGGGGGTCTTCCTTTTCGTCTTACACCCTCAATTCTCGAAAAGGTTATTTTTAGGTTGGAAATCCGGTAGGAGATGTGTTTACGATTCTCACGATATCAATTTCACCATTTTTCCAATATCTTCCATATAAGTTCATGAGAATCCTTCACATGCCACTCCACATGCATGTCACTGCAAACTTTTTGAACCGTTTTATTTTTGACGACGATATTTTGTCCCACGACGTTTTAGAATTGCGATGTTTTCTTTTTGCTTTATTTTCTCCCACAATGTTTTGTATCACGACGTTTTCTCGTTGAGTTGTTTTCTCCGCGACATTCTCGTCCGCGATGTTTTCAGCTGTAACCAGCCGAGTAACAGAATGAATGTATATGTATACTTATATACTTTTGGTGTCGCCGATTGCAACCGAGAAGAAAGGTGTGCAACCACATGTTATAACCGTCCTATATACAAAATTTCAATGTTCTGAGGTTCGTTTTTGAGTTATGCGAGATACTTACATACAGACAGACAGACTTCACGAAAAAAATCCCTTATGAATCCATTTTAAATCCTTTTTCCAACCCATTTTGGAGTAAAGAGTGCTTTAATCTGTTCTCACGTACAGATGTCACGCAGAAACATCGCTAAAATGCATTCGATAGCGGTCAAAATGGATATTTTCGTTGAAATATGATAGCCGAATATTTTCGCGATTACAATACTTCTTTTACTTCGTACAAGGAAGTAAAAATCACATGTTCCTGATGAAAATGTCAGAAATAAACAATCGATCCTTATCAACAAACTTTGAAATTCAAAATAACATAATGGATTATCTAACAATTTCAAATTTTTCAGGAATTCTTGTTGCTGCAAAAATTTGCAACGTTTAACTAGAAAGGTATATTTCTGAACTACTATTTACAGACTTGCTTTCGTTACCACTTTCAAAAGATAAGACGAATCCACGCTTTTTATAAAGCTGACAGAACATTTTGGAAATTTATATTATTCTATTAAAAATCATGTTCTCCATGCCATTTGTTGTAACATTTATTCAAAGCCTATGTACTTACATAACTTTCACAAAAACATTGAATATCATTATATCCTCAGCAAGACCTAAAAGCTTTTCCACAGCTACTCCTTTAATTGATTTACTAACCTAATTAGTTTTCTATACTCTGAACAAGCAGCACAGATTTATATCTCTTGCTTAGATACTTGAGTTATTTAAAATAAAGTAGTTGTTTCTTAACAGGTAATTGCATATATAAAAAATTATATTATTTTTAAATCTAGAAAATTTTGCTTCATAAAGTACCTTACATCATATCTTCAATTATGTTTACAAGCGATAATAAAATTACAGGTGAAGTAAGAGCATATCAATCCAGTATACGTCTCAGCAACCAATGGAGCAACGAAACGAAAGAAAATTTCGAAAGAAAAACCGATTGCTTTTTAAAGCAATACGCTAATTATAGAACTCGCAATGGAAAGCAGGTAAGATAAATTAAAGCTTCAATTTCCCATACTTCGAACGAGAGTTAGTAATAATAGTTATAAGAGGATATAAGAGTTATTAATATAGAATAACACGCCGAACAAGCATTAATTTAGATGTCAAACAACAAAAATCATCGTTATATTTGAAACTTTTCACAGGACTAGTTTCGATGGTTTTACCGAACCATCATCCTAAGCTGCCAAAGCGCAAATAAACGAGATACGATATAGTGATTAAACAAGATAAGATAAGAATGGCTGGACAGAAATTAAGCTACTGGCGCCTACTCATGAAACAAGAAGTAAAATATAATTTCCTTAAAGCCTGAAGGCAAAGATAGATTAGAATTAGGGTCGTTAACTAGAACAAAAAGTATTTTTAACGTGAAACGCCTCCATTCCTCGATATTTTGGTCATACGTAGCACATCCAACTTCAGTATTACGGTTTATAGTAACCTTTCATCCGTTTGCCTTCCACCACACTTCAAATCATGTCATCCGAATAAATAGAAGTTAGCTTCATTTTATTCCTATGTTTTCCATGCACTTCAAGTTTGCTCCACCAGATTGGCTCTTGATCAAGAACTAAATTATTTAAAAGCAGTAGCTATTGACAGGGGCTTTTCCCCAACATTATTAATGAAGCAGTTAAAAAGTTCTTATCTCAACACATCAAAAAATCACTCTTGTATTAGGAGATTGTAAGAATTCTGCTTCATTTCTTTCTTTCCATCCATTAGCTATAAAATTGCACGTATTTTACAAAAATTTCACTTTCGGGTCATTTACTCTCCTATCAATAAAATTCTGAGTTCCATACTCAAGGACACCATTTCCGGGTATGAATTCCTGGGGTATTTACAGGATTCCTTGCTAGTGTAGTTTAATTTACATTGGTCAAACTAAGAAAGTCTTAAAATTTCGCGTTACGTGAGGCATATGTTAGGAAATTGGAAACATGGAAGTCCTATGTTGCACACAGAGGTCCTCTGTTTCTCAACATTTTTAGTCAGAAAAATCACACTTTCAATTTTCCCGAAGCTAAAATTATTCAAAAAATATCTTCCGTTGGTGAATTAGATTTTCTAGAGGAATTTCACATTCAAAAAAATCTTTAAGTCTACCCTAATTCTAATCCATCTTTGCCTTCAGCCTTTAACTAAATTAAGTTTTAGTTATCATTTCATCAATAGATGGCACCAGTAGCTTAACTTCTGTCCAGCCATTCTTATCTTATCTTGTCTAATCACTTATATCTTATGTCGTTCATTTGCTCTTTGGCAGCTTAGGTTGATGGTTCGGTAAAAGCATCGAAACTGGTCCTGTGACAATTTGCAAATATAACGCTGTTTTTATTGTTTCACTATTAAATTAATAATATAAGAGTTATATTACTACAGAAATATACATGTCCTCTTTCTTTCTCGTTCTCTATGTCTGCTTATCAATTTGCCTGTTTGAAAACCTACACTTGTGCCACCCAATCTGCTTATAATGATATACAATGAAACACCTTTTATTGACATATTAAATGGGTTGAATTAAGGGTTAATGCAGAGAAAGCATAAGACGAAAAGCAAACTGCTCGCGCATCTAGATTTGAAACATGGACCATCCAGTTTTTAACTTTGGCGCATTACCCATTTAATAATATAATTTTTCATGAAAGTTACAATTTCACTTTTCTGCTACAATTAACAGGAAGGCAAACATACTAAGATCAACACCTAGCTCAAAATAAATGATTTACTTTAGAGGCGAATTGGATTGTCAGTTACGTTTTATTTTATCTAAAGATGATAAAACTGAAATTCTTGTTCCCGCGAAATCTTCAAAAGTCTTTGAATTTCCAAACCTCTAATATTAGCGACTGCTATCCCCCCTCCCGAATCTTTCGGTTCCTAACACGAGGAATGCTGTACGTTTTTAACTGACAATTTTAGAAAGATTAATTTTATTGCTTAGAAAATAAATGAATACAATTTCAGTGCTATTAAAATTACTGAATTCATATGTTAATTTAAATGAAGTGCACCAAGAAAACGGGTATTGTCCCAACTGGTGATCTACCGAATTTCGTTAGTTAGTTAATCAGTTTTATGCTAGATGGCGCCACCTCTGTGTCACACTATTCTGTTCGTAAAAGAAAAGTTTTTGCTTACCTTTTATTTCACATGCAGTTTTTCCGTTGAATTTGCGAAGAATTTTTTAAATGATATCTTCGAATCTTTGTTATCAATTTACTCTCAAACATAAATTAATTTTTTTCCAGTTTACGTTACAAAGAGTTGAAATAAGAAGCAAATGAAATTTATCTTAAGAGGCAACACAGTTTAATTCATGCCTTTTAAATTCAGCAACAAATTATTTGTAAATACTATGTTTTGAAACCACTAAATATAGAAGTACAAGATCGAATGTATTTTGTATTCCCTCTTATCTGTTTCATTCACTATATGAGCGTAATTCTTGGTATAATCTATATAAATGACATTTAGGGTGTCGTGTTCCACCCTTTTTTTTACAGTTCAGTGTGAGGAACCTTGTATACTGATAAGCGAATAATCGCCTGAGTGTGTGAACAGAGACATAAGACTCAAAAAGGGTTGATTACCCTTTATTTCTCAAAATCAGAATCAACACAGTCTGCTCCTATCTCAGTGCGTACAGTAAAGCCTCCACTTGGGGTTGAACTCAAATTAATCGGAATTAAAACTTAACTAATGCTTAACTAAAGAGATATAGCCAAAGCTAAGTAGTTGGCCTGTAAATCTCGATTAAGTAAGCGAAGTTATCAATGGCCTGAAGTACGGCCGAGTGTAGTAATAGCTTAGAGAGGCACGTAGCCCAAAGGCAAACGCGTGCTAGTCAGAAACTCTGGCTCTCTAACGAAGTCAGTGAAGCATCGACTTAAATACTACTCTTACTCATTTGCATTAAACGCGTTTCTGAAAATACATTCTGGTAGGAAATTGTAATATGAAGCTAGAAGAGATAGGATAGGTGCATTAACTTAAATAACTGTTATATAATTAGGATAAACCTTACAAGGGGCTCACTTTGAGTTATACTGATATTGCAAAAATATATTAATATTAAATAATAAAATGAAATTTGAGTAAAATGGCGGAAGAAAAAAATCTGTAAAAACAATTTTAGTGGCTTCACTTATAGATGAGTAAAGTAACTACCCAGTTAAGTAATGCAGATCCTATTGGAAGAATACCAGAAAATGTATATAATTTAATAAGCTTTACGAAGGAGTCATGTGGTGTCCACATCAGGTACTTTTTTTATTTGAAGGATTCAAGAAATCCGGAATTCGAAAATCTTTCGTGACTCGTATTCAAATGAAAAGAAATTCACGATTCTGCGTCATTAAGACCAAAAACATCGAGATACTGAAGACATAGTTTATGAAAGATTAATTAAGTAAGATTGTAGAGTCTTCTAGTGTGTTTTAGGATCATAAACTGTAGACCCTACTGAAAGACGGAGTAACGAATTCTCGCCAAGTCATGAAAGAGCAAATGACTTAAGTTATAAAGAGATCCTAGGTTAAAAGAAAGTTATAACAACCTTTTCATTTAAATTAAACGGAACAGAAAATAGACTCCCTCGGGCTCACAATTTCACCACCACTCGTGAATAAGTAACTTGAACACACTATAGTACGTACACTGAGCAAAAAAAAAAAGAAAAAGAAAAAAGAAAAAAAATTGAAACGGTTCAGATTTTAAATTACGTCAAAAGGGGGGTTTATTAACGTTTTGTGTGTTACCTTTATTTACTAACACAAAAAGCCCTTTTTTTTCGTAGACTGTTGCCATTGCTCGCTTTTAAATCGCTTGAGTTTGTTCATCAAAAATTCATTAAAGCTTTACAAAATATGAAAAAGATAATAAAACAAATTCCAAATTTCGGCTTCCAGATGCGCACATTCGGGTGGAAACGTAAGTTATTCAAAATTGGATGGCTCTAAGTACCGTTGTTTTATCACATTTGGAGAAATATTCATACATTTATGCAGATTTTTCATTATTTAATTTCTTTAAATATAATACGGGGTTGAAATATTTTGCGGCAACAGCTTGAAAAATTATTCAGACTTTTAACGTTTCCGATACAAAATCGCAAAACAAAAACGATAGTCCTTCAGGGACAAAGCCCCTTTGGACTTAAAAGGGGCAGTTTTATATCTCCCGTTCTACTGGGCCGGTTGACGAAATTCAAATTGTGTTTTGCACGTCTCGAAAGTGCGACTTAGCATATATATTAGATTTCTATATAACATTGTTCTAACAAAGGTATTCTGATACAAAATTCGACTTTTTATGGAATGTAATGCAATTTTTTTCCATATTTCGATTCTACGATTCAAATTATGCCTAAATATTAAATTTTGTAAAATTTGCTCTGAAGTTTACAGAGAAATTTTAAAATTTATCTTGGCGAATTTTTTTAGTTTGCGCCAAGAATAATTTACTTGGCGAAATTCGTAACTTATAGCAACCTACTTACTTTTTTTTTCTCATTGATGCACGAGCAGAAAAAAATCCGTCGTTCATTCTTTAAAATAATTTCTGCAAAGTGCGTAAACCACATTTTCGTTATTATCGCTTATAATACGTAAGCCAAATTTTAAAACGTGCCAATATGTAAATTTACGTATTATATCTTAGAAAATTTTGAATAAAAACTTTAAATTTTTTGTAGATGTGTCTAGAAATACTTTATGATGTTAAAAATTTTATAGGTTAAAATTCAAAATTTTTTTGAAAACTTTATAAAAATATTTTAAAATAAGTCATAAAAAATGTGCGAATTATATTTGAATGAAGCCTTAATTTCGAATTTCGGAAGAAGAATCAAGTAAGTTTAATAATAATAAAAAATAAATATTAATAAATGCGTATCAAATTCAATTAACATTAAGGAGCTCAAATTTTGAGAGCTAATTTTTTAAAAACTACTCGTGCGAGTTTTACAAAACTTGGCAGTTTAGCATAATTTGAGTCGTAGAATCGAAATATTTAAACAAAATGGCATGCCATTTCACAAAAAGTCCTATATAGATATAAACCTAATACATATCCTACATCGCACTTTCCAGATATAGAAAACATAATTTGAATTTTGTCAATCGGCCCTGTAGAACGGGGATGTAGAACTCGCCCACTTTTTTTAGTTCTGAGCGGCTTTGTCCCTGAAGGATTATTGTCTTCGTTATGCGATTTTGCGTCGGAAACATTAAAAGTCTGAATCACGTTTCAAACTGTTGCCACCAAATATTGCAGCCCTGTATTATATTTAAAGAAATTAAATAATGAAGCATCTGCATAAATGTATGTATATTTCTCAAAATGTAATAAAACAACGGTACCTGGAGCCATCCAAGTTTGAATAATGTACGTTTTCACCCTAATATGCCCCATCTGGAAGCCCGAATTTGGAATTTGTTTTATTATCTATTTCATATTTTGTAAAACTTAAAAGAATTTTTTATGAACAAACTGAAACGATTTAAAAGCGAGCAGTGGCAACACTTTACGGGGGGAAGGGAAAATCTTTTTATCTACAGCGCGCGAAACTGTGTATTAGAAATTCTAATCATATACTCATTTTAAAATTATTTTGCTATATTGCTGTTGAACCAAATATTATGGTTTAAATGCGAAACGTTAAAAAACGCCCGTTTGGACGTAATTTGAAATCTGAAACCTTTCAGATTTTTTTTCCTGCGAAGTGTACAATTACAACAGATTGAAGTTCAGCTACACGACTCTCTCATACTCTATCTAAACTGTTTAATCGGCTGCACACAGCAAAGCCGAGGGCTAGAATATCAATATAATCTAAAGTAAGTGTTAACACCAACTATTCAACTGCAAGGTTATTAAGTTAACCACGCTGCATAAATTCAGAACTAACTCGCCTACACTGAACTCTTAAAATCTGCTACTTAAATACTGCTTCCAACTTCACTTAGATTTGCATATACGTCATTAAATTTGCATTCTGGTAGTAAACTGAAATCAGAAGGGAAAGGAAAGGTTCTTAAACTAAAAATAATTCTTTAGAATAAAATAAAGGGCTTTCTATTTTTTCTCCCGAACATGTCAGAAACAACGGATGGAAGGTCAGGCCTCCCATGTTTCAAAACCAGAATATAGCTCACTTGCATTTAAATCCTTAGAAACTTTTCTTATGAACTTTATACTGAATTCATAGAGAAGTTTCTCTGAGATATGGCTTGAAAAATGAAGTAAAGGTACAGTAATTGAAAAATCCTTAAAAAAAATTAACAGAAGTTAGAAAATCGCTAAAAGTGCCCGTTGGCTATTTACGTTTTGACGCATTTCAATTCTGATGAAGTTCTTAAATAAAAATTTGAGTTTGCTTATTTATAAACACAGAACATAACCATTCAATAACATTGTGATATGCTACAGTGATGTTTTGGTATGGAATTTCAATACTTTTCCATTTCGCAGGCACAAATCTCGCCAAGTAGACCTTTTTGGCCACAACACAGAGTATTTACATAAAAAAATTTTAATAATGCTTCAAATATCGCCAAGCGGACTTTATTAACAACAACATACAATACACACATAAAAAAATATTAGTTTTAAATAATTTTTACTTTGGAGACATAAACATTTTAATATCGTTTAAAACTTTTCCAAATGGGGTCTTTCCTTTCCCTTTCTCTACATAAATTGTAAGGTTTTAGTTTAAACTAACAAAGTTTTATTTTAATTTCCCCTTTCCTATGTGTTCTTATTTCAACTTCCTGTTAGAATAAACGCGCCTTTCAGCTTTATGCTAATTTGAAGTGGAGCCAAGTTTCTATTTGAGCGATAGGTAGGAACCTCTCAGTGTCAGAGAGCTTTTAGTCTCAGATCACTGCTACTCTGTTCGACGTTCGCCTGACCAGCTAGTATTTAAATTCTAAGCCATAGCGCTGTTACTATATTACTTATCAAAGTAATTCTAGGTGCGTTAGTATTAGTTAAATCTTGCTACGTATCATTTAGTTTAGAGGCCAACCTCGCGTTTATAGCTCTGTGAGCAACGACTACTTAATTTCTATTTAGTTTTAGTTCAAATTATTTGATTGTGGGAAGGATTTGAAGTTGGGAAGTGGCTGTATGTAATTGTGGTTTAATAAAAGAGGATTTTAAATCCTTCTTAAGTGTAGTTCTTCTACCACTTAACCACAGTTTTGTACCCCAGAACATAGCTGCATTCAACTCCCTGTTCAAGATCAGGACTTAAAGTATTTCACGAATATGTTCGCCAAGAATATGCATCGAACACTCAGTCCTGACAAAATTCCGTGAGATAACTTCTATCCCGACATTCCTGTGTTTCTTATTTCTCGCTATCCCACAGTCTTTCTATTTTTTTATGTGTGCGTTTCAGTTTCCGGATCAACAAAGCTGTGTTTATGGTTTACTTCGAAATTTTCCACGAATCGGAATATATTATATTCCTTTTTCGATATTTTCCTTAACTGCATCTAATATAATGCTCATGGATTGGTTTAGTATTTTCACAAGAAAACATTCGTTTGTTTCATTGCAAACTCCACCAAAGATCCATTGTTGAAGTAGAATCCGTCCCTCATCATTTTTGCGCTTCGTCAATATAGTTCTTTCATCCACATCGAAGATCACACCAGGCCTTCCTGCGTTGTTGGCGTTTAAGCAAAGAATCCACGAAACCTCGCCCATGTAATTATTCTAGTCCACAACTGTTCCGTGATTGATTTCCAATTGCTTTTCACTCCATTTAACTGAAGTTAATTCTTTGTTTCAACCATAAATAAGCCTCATACGCTTCAAGAAACTCAATTCTGGATGACCCAAGCCATGGGCCTTTCCGGATACTTCTTTCACTGCGACAAACTTACAGGCTCCAGTGCCATTAAATTTCGTTTCCGAAATACAATTTCATTTCGTAATTACTGTCACAAGTAGCAATTTTAGGCAAAACGTCCTTCTCTTGATAGAATCTGACAGATTCTTCCTCTACTCTGGTCAAATCCCAAATTTTGATCGTTTTTCATCCATTTTTGACCTATTAGGAAAAAGACGTAACTGATAAGAAATGGCCGCTAATTGTTTTGAAAATGTGGCGGTAAAAGATTACTAGCAGGAACAAACTGTTTGGCGTAGGCTGTCGCATTTACGACGACTTTATCGCCTGCCCTGGGGAAATGGAAAAGTACCGGAATTTCTTTGTGATTAAACATTTGATAAGAGATAACAGTTGTATCTTGAATTTTAGAAAAGGACATATTCTCAACACTACCTGCAATCTTCTTTCTGGTTACTGAAAAAATGCTATTAAATTGTATATTATAACAATTGCATCTTTCACAGATGAATAGTAACAAAACTCAGCAAGATAATATAGCTGACAACGTTGGTTATGAACTAGCTTACCTGGTAAGAAATGCATTTAAATATTTCTAAACGTTTGTGTTTGTTTTCCTTTTGCTGCGTACTTCTTTTACTTATTTATGTTCTTGTGTGTTTCTCATGCTTTTATTATTTATTTTGCGCAATATTTTAGTACAATTTTTACGTTTACTCATTACGCATTGTATAAATATTTTTTGAGGAAAAGAATTAAAAGTGTTTATAGGTAATGATAAAATCAAAGCCTTAGCAAACAAAAATTTTTTTTTGATGCACATACTGCATACTGCAAGGAGATTAATTTTGCAGCATTTCCTACTTTAGAAAGTTTTATTCTAGAGAACAAACTAAAATTTGTTCAAAAAGTTATTAAAGTTTTAACAACTCATCTGAGAGACCTCAAATATCAAATTATCACTTATTTTCCGGCAGATTTTTTTTGACACTGAATGGACCCGAAATCCCATTCAATGTGTGTTACCCACACATTTATCATTTCATTTAAGCAGAAAAATTAACTCAGTTGTCAATTTTTTTTCTCAGAGAGCTCAAATTGAGAAAATTTTAACTTAAAATTTGAAATGAATATTCAGAATTTGCTGGTGCAGATTTAAAAGTATTTTTAATGCTTGCCTCACCTTATTATGTGCGAAACAATTTTCTCAATTTCTCGATCTAAAATCTAAATACCTAATACACAAGAAACGGAATCATAAGTCTCCTTTTAAATGTTTTCCTTCTGTAGTTTTTTAAATCAAATTTTGTACCCGTTTGTACGTGTTACACGTCATGTTTTTATTTATAAAGATGAATGCTAATTGATTTTTCACTTAAATATTTCGCAACTACTGAGCAGAATTTCGGTTTATTGCACTTGCTATAACACTAATATTTGTTTTGTACAAAATATAAAAATAAATTAACATCTTCCTCATTTTTAATATTACCTAGTGCTAGTTTTTCAGTAGTTGGAATTCTATTACCAATTGTTTTAACTTTTGGGTCGGCATTTTACCTCGCTGTCCAAAGTAAGGTCACATTACTCACACTACCAAAAGGTTTGAATACAAATGTTTCAAGCTATTTTTAGCTTTTTTTTTTTTCGTTTAATAGAAAATTTTTCTTTTCTTTATCTGGCCTGCTTATTAAAAGAACTTTAATGCTGCCATGCAAAATTTGAATCCCCTTTTTTCCTTTTAAATGCTAATAACCAGTAAGGCGAAATAGGATACACAGAGTTAGGACAATGGTGAGGCGAAAGAGGGACTTGCCGCAAGTGTACAGATATGACTGATTTATCTGCAATATGGTAAGGCATACGTCGACTACACCCC